>JBAMJV010001322.1:0-112500 GCA_037951105.1 Echinarachnius parma | reverse complement strand
TAGTAGTAGTAGTAGTAGTAGTAGTAGTAGTAGTAGTAGTGTAGTAGTAGTAGTAGTAGTAGTAGTAGTAGTAAGGCAGTCAGGACCACTTCCGCTTTTCCACTATCGGCCAAAATAGCGGAAAAGCGCTATTCCGCGATTATCTCGTGATACGCAGTATTGCGTCATGTTCGGTTCCACGTGTTGTGACAATGGGGATA
Organism: Echinarachnius parma; assembly: GCA_037951105.1. Lineage (NCBI taxonomy): Eukaryota > Metazoa > Echinodermata > Echinoidea > Clypeasteroida > Echinarachniidae > Echinarachnius > Echinarachnius parma. The sequence continues at coordinate 112,300 of JBAMJV010001322.1, read as the reverse complement.
TTTGTGCAACGACTACATTCAATTAAATTATATTTATTTTCGCCCAATGTTCTGGACAGATCATCTAAATAGTAAATGTGTAGCATCCTGTATAATTAAACTAATGGTGTGTAGTTTGTCTAAATGATCTGGCCAGAACATTTAAAGAAAATCTTGCTCGATTATGCGGGTTCATTTTTCAAATAAACGGTTGATTCGCGCATAGACTTACGCGACAGGTGATTGATGTCGTACGAACTGGTGCGGTGCGAAATAACGAGAGAAAAGGAGGGAGCGTGTGAGAGAGGCGCATAGCTCGGCATGATAAGAGAACGGCAAGTTACACTTAGCACGCAGAAGGCGAGAATGACGGACACAAAGCTGCATATATGTAAAAAACGGCTGTACAAAATTCTATTTTGTTTCGATCACCCATATTATCGCATGGCACTTTCGCCACAATATATGCGCCATCTAGCGACATTGATTGGAGAATAGCGGGAAACCGCTATTTTTACGATAGTGGAAAAGCGAAAGTGGTCCTGACTGGTAGTAGTAGTAGTAGTAGTAGTAGTAGTAGTAGTAGTAGTAGTAGTAGTGTAGTAGTAGTAGTAGTAGTAGTAGTAGTAGTAGTAGTAGTAGTAGTAGTAGTAGTAATAGTAGTAGTAATAGTAGTAGTAGTAGTAGTAGTAGTAGTAGTAGTAGTAGTAGTAGTAGTAGTAGTAGTAGTAGTAGTAGTATTAGTATTACCATTATCTTATTCCCATTACCATTATTCTTCCCTTCTTCCCCCCTCTTAATTTCTCTTATATTCCCTACCACTCCTCCCTTCTGCCGTTCCTCCCTGTATACCCCGCCCCTCTACCCCTCCCCTCCTCTGTCGCTCTATCCTCGTACCTCTTTCTTGTCAACCCCATTTCTTATTCCGATCTTAAACCCCTCCTTACATTCTCGCTTTCCATCCTCTCCCCACTATTATTCATCCATCTCTACCGTCGCCCTATACCACTCTCTCCTCCTTCACCCCTACCGCCTTTACTCCTCCTTCCCTTCCCCTCTCCCTTCAACCCCTATCTCCCCCTTTCCCTACTCTTCCCTTCTATTACTCATCCATATCTACCGTCGCCCTAAACCACTCTCTCCTCCTTCACCCCTACCACCTTTACCCCTCCTTCCCTTCCCCTCTCCCTCTCCTCCTCTTTTCCTTTGTTACTCATCCGTCTCTTCTGTCCCCCTATACCACTCTCTCCTCCTCCACCCCTACCGCCTTTACCCCTCCTTCCCTTCCCCTCTCCCTCCCCTCCTCTTCCCCTCTATTACTCATCTGTCTCTTCCGACCACTCTCACCTCCTTCCCCCATACCGCCTTCATCCCTTCTTCCCTTTTCCTCCCCGATCCCTCCTTCTTTGTTTCGCCTCTCCCTCTTCATTCCCCGCCACCTCCGCCACCCCTCCACCGCCTCCGCTTCCCCCTCTTTCTATTTACAACTCACTTCTCCGGTTACTTAGCAATATTGTGAAAATGTAGGTTTGGTTATAATAATAATTTAATCAAGAAATCATGAAACAAATTTAAAAGCTACTTTGGTATTATTTTATAAAATACGAAGGTGTTATAATTCTGCAATGCAAACACTTTATTTTCTTCCTTTTTCCTCTCTCTCTTGTTAATGCAAATTAACAAGACTTCTACACTAGTAAGATAATTACATAGTATCACATAGTATCAATCCACACACAAAATAAAAATAAAAATAAAAAAATATATATAAATATCATGGATGTCATAAATCTTACACAAATAAAATATAAATATCATAAGCATAAATCTTGACCAAACAAACATAATAAACAGTGCATTCAATAAAAAAAAATTAAAAATACTTACAAGCAACATTTAATTCTGAAAGGTCGAGGAAAAGGAAACAAATTTACAATTAACTTGATACGCCCCTGCCCCTACCACCCTACCCCCCACCCACACACACACACATACATGCACACACAAACACATGGTAATTTGCTCTGACGCCCGCAACGCAACACACCAGGCTCGGCAATATAGGCTCAGAAAACACATGCACTGGGGAGGGGGGGGGGGGGGGGGGGGGGGTCGGGCATTGTTTGTGAACAATGCCCGCCCTCCCAACGCACCCCGCCTCCCGAAACGCATCACCGCGCCTGCACCAAACAGTATCGGCACCTGTTCGCCATTTATTTCTTTTTAAACAACAGTCCATCGATCTAAAATCAAACAGAACTTATAGAGGGAAGTTGAGAAGAGGAAGAAAATTAACGTTCAATGTCCTTCCCTGGAAAATAAATAAAATAACACTTCCACATTCAAGGCAAAACATTATTTAGCTCGTCCCACTTCTGCAAATGGACGCCTAATTTACCTCTTTTAATAGCTATTTTCTTTTCCTTTTCTCTATACACATGCGTACATACACATGCGTACAACCAGACATACGCACACACGGATACACATACACACACGCACACACACACACACGCACGCACACACACACACAAACACTTATATACACACGCACAAACATCCACTCCTGCACGCACGCACGCACTCGCACTCAAACAAACACAAATGCACACAAACACTCCACACACAAACACACACAAACACAAACCCTTACACACAAACACAACATTACTAAAACTCCCACACAGACGCATACACATACACAGCACACACTCACACAAACACACGAACGCACACTCACAAATGCACACAAACACCCACACACGCACATCCACACAAACACAAACACACGCACGCACGCTCATCCACGTGAGCACTCAAACACAAACAGACGCACACACTCATACAAAAACCACACCCTTACACACGCATATACACACACGCACGGAGGCACTCGTATTCCAACAAACATGCACAAGCACACACACCTACACACACAAACACCCACATACACTCAACAACACAAACACCCACACACGCACATCCACAAACACACTCACGCACGCTCTTCCACGTGAGCACTCAAACAAACACAAACACACGCACACACTCAAACAAAAACCCACACCCTTACACACACGCACGCAAGCACTCGAATCCCAACAAACATGCACAAGCACACACACATACACACACAAACACCCACATACACACAACATAAACACCCACACAAAAGTACTCAAACACAAACACACACACACCCGCACACACACACACACACACACACACACACACACACACACGCACACGTACAGACATACACAAACGCACGCACTCGCACTCAAACAAACATAAACATACACACATACACTCACAAACACACGCACACACACAGTACACATACACACACACGTGCACAAAATGTATGCAGTTAAAAATGTTTTTTTTTTTAGTTCAAGTTCAAGTTTGTCTTTATTCATTGTCATTATAAAAATCAATCAAATGTAGTATATATAATACAGATAAATATTGAAGTATTGAAAATAGCAGGCTACAAAAATGTAAAATACTTGTAAGCAGTTACTGTAGCCCCCTTCTAGATACATATAATATAATTTTGCACAATTAATATACATTTTAAAACAGTACAGTTACACACACACACACAAATACGAGCGTATTAATGATAAACAAGTTTATCAATGATGCAATTTTAGATGCGTAATTTGTAGAAGTTGCCTGCATATAACATGTGCAACTATGTGCAATCAAAGCACCTCGTATTCCATCACTATACAATTGATCTAATCGAATTTTATGATTTAAAGTATAGAATGCCTTAGTAAGATCAAGAAATATTCCTAACATAATTTGTTTATTATTTAAGGCATTTGAAACTTTAAAAACAAAATCAATTAGTGCACAGAATGTGGAGTGACCAGCTCTCAAAACCATATTAACCATCCGATGATACATTGATTCAAAAAGGAATATCAATCTGTTATAAAATATAATTATCATGAATGTAAATAACTATATACTAGTGCAATTTTTAGTGCACCCATATATTATCATATCATATCAATATGTTTTAATGTCATTGACCAGCAAGAATACGTTCCGATATAAACACTATGCATTCTGTTTAGCTCTGAGTTTCTACGTAATTGCACTGAGTAAACATTGATACCGGTACTGAAATCAATGTTAATACAATTGTTCAGTACACTCACTTTCATGACTTTACTTCTATGCGGGGTAACAATGGGGAAGAGGGGATCATATAGGTATGTACCCTTTCCGAAAGAGATTGTAAGTTACACATTATTGTAAGTCAGAAAATGTGCGCATTTCAACCAATCAGATTTACGCATTGAGTCACACGATGTAACTTGCAATTAACTGCAACTTTACAATCGATTGCATCTCTTTCCGCAACGGGGCCATTATGAACAGCAGTAGGTTTGATTTAGCGGACAAGCTACCAACAAACATATTGGGGTGGGCAGTTGCCAAATATTACATAAGTTATAACATCAACATAATATGCCATTGTTATTATTAGTACTATCATTAGTACTGATATCGTTATAGAGAAGTTGGACATACGAATAGTTCATGATATTGCACAAACCGATAATGTGCAATTTACCAATTTGTTAACACGAAATCATTATGGTACCTTCATTTGCTAATTTGCTGAAAATGATACAATTTTCAAACACGAAAGTATTTTACGATAACATGGATCTGCTACTAAAAGGAAGACAATTGTGGGGAATGAAAAGTTCCTGATATTGCGAAAAACGATAAAGCGACTTCATCAATACTTATTATGAGGAAATAAATACAATCATGATACGTATCAGACTATATGGAGTCATATTGAAGATAGTTTCAATCTAAAAAATTGTTCAATTCAATTTGATTCATTGTATTCATTTCCTTTTCACTAAAAAACAATACAAAAATAAGTACAATAATAAACATAACTTACAATATACAAGAAAATGAAAATAGGGAACCACACACAAAAAGGAGGCCAAGTGGCCTTGTTGATCGAGGCATGGTTCCCCGAACAGTAGTTAAGAGATGTACTTATACAAACAAAACTAAAAAAAGACACACATGACAAAACATGACAGGTGATACAAATGGGAGTAATCATTACAAGATCATGCATTTGAAAACAGTTATGGGTAACGGCATGTAATTATCAGTACAAGCATCACTGATATTTAGTTATAAGATTCTGCTTCAAATTTATTTTAAAACAATGTTAAGGACTTGCATGAGGATATTTTAGGAGGGATACAGTTCCAAATAACAGAAAATTGTTTCCTAAATATTTCAAAAATATATTTGTTTTAACTGGCCACAAATGAAACGAGCCACGCCTAAGAATATTATAAATATGAACAACATTATTCAAAGTGAACATTAGTTTACATTATTTCAACTAGTTTCCATCAATTTTAATTATCGCAGTTATTTCAAGTTGCGGAAAATTACTTTATATTGCGTGTTTATTTGTTTTGCACCGGTATGATCCCTTTATATCGTATATTTAGTTTCGTTTGTAACCATGGCAATAATGGCACATATGCCTTTTCCACAGTTTGTACGTGCATTCGTTTCTGAGTTGACAATTGTATGCCCTCGTCAGGTGTACATGAATAAATATAGTCAATCCAAATAGTAGATATATATAAACGAAGATAAACACATTCAGTAAATACATTAAAAACGGGGGGAAAGACAAACATAACCAGACCAGTGGAGGACGAATGTCTGACTATGGTTTTCATCAGAGCGCGTTGATCAACGCGCTCTGGTCTTCATTAAACTCAACTGGAATTTCAACAATATAAATATAAATACAATCAATACATGAATAAAAAGAAACCACTATAATACAGTGAACATGCATAATGCGATGCATAAAGGAATACAGCCATACACAGATCACCATGGCATGCAACGAGAAAAGTACAAACATAAACAAACTATACCTTAAAGTGATCCAGTAACCTTGTTCATTGTCTACAAAACTCACTAGGGGCTTTCCCATGTCTCCTGTACCATGTGTACATTAGTGTTTGACTAATGCTAAAAAAACAATGAAATGGGTTTTGATTTTTCAAATATCTCGATAATCATGGATAAATTAAGAGTTAAGGAGCATTTATAGATGGTTGCCGACCGAAGTCAAGAGCATCTGAATTCGGATACCTCACGCGAAAGATCAGCTTCAAATCAGACATTGATTTTCTTTTGTTTTTAATAGCTAATCTTTATTATTTTCTATACAATTCTCACATATAATTCTTACGGAAGTTGCTATATAAAGTATATGAAGTTGCTATATGGGCAATTCCGTGGTAACGGAATTACAATTCAGAGAAATTTTGCTCATTCTTTTTCATAATATGGATTAGTCCTATGACCTAAAGGCTTATCAACACTTTAATAAGTTCTGGAGATATACCTGCTGTCATATAGAAACAAAAATATGGAAATTTCATACATGAGGAAAGTGCTAGCACGTATGATACGTCGGTAACGGAATTACGGCAGAGAATGGGCCTTTTTTCCCACCTTCAACTTTCACATGAATTCCTCTAAAATTTAAAAGACATTTTGTGTAGATTTATTTTAAAATTCATTGCTATGGGTGTCAACTTCATGATAACATTAATTTTTTCCTTTATGTTCATCTTGTTTGGTCGTAACTGACCATGTTTCCAAAAAAGGCAGCGGTAACGGAATTACATAAATGGTAACGGAATTACGCCTTCTGAAATTTACCTTAAAAAGTTTAATTTTTTGAATACCAGATAAGCTAAAATCCCTTTTAAATGTTATTTTTATGTTCAAACATTTATAAAAACCAAAATGCAAGATACTTTTATGCCAAATTATGAAGTAATATATGAATACGCCTGCTTAATTTGTTAATTTGGTAACGCAGTGTGAAATTTCTAAAAAAATAACTATTTGTATTTGCGAAATTCAAGTCAGTCTTCGTTTACATAGTCCTTGTTATCAAACTCTGCAGTCCTGGCTCAAATCAATTGTCACATATTTCTCTATTTATACTAGAAAGCTATCTAATGAACATGGTAACGGAATTACACTAGTAACACTGCTTTGTCAATTATCCACAAATTCTTCTAAACTATACGTATCCATTGGATAAATATCACTTCTACCAAAGTATTTCATACACATATACTACAAAAACACTTTTTTGATCATGTACACTTCCTTATATTATGCAATTTGGACAAAACAGATTGGGAAGCAAGTGCTTAGCAGAACAATAAATCAAAGTCAGATGTCAAATGATGCATGTATCAAGGGTAACATGAATTGGTTGAAGTATATCATGCAATACACAATGTGTACAACGAATTCAGAAAACCCTGAGAAGACTTATACATTGGACATGTACTAACAAAGTATGTAACCATGCTGGTAAGTTTAAAGGGGACCACCAGGCAAAGGACAACACATTATTATGTTTTGGTACCGTTTTGTGATATATCAAATAGATACCCGACATTTTGCAAAGGGTTGTGTAATTCATAAACAAATCAATTAATTTCCACCACTTACGGAACCACTGCTATTTCCTGGTTCCATATGGGCCAAGCGTTTGCGAGTGCGCCAATGCTTTCACGCGTACATCAATAGAATCCCGGATGATTCGTTCGCTCTGCACAGAGCGCTCTGGCTCTGCACGCATATAGTCTTCGCAATTCAGACCGCATGAAAGCATGGTTGAGAATGGTGATGCTTTTTCCAATTATATATTTTTTTCTGAAAACATATTTTTGTGAGCTTGTTGAAGGAATGGAATACTAAAGATGTTACCTTTCTATAATAAGAATATTATTTTTGGGTGGTGGTACCCTTTAATGGCCAGCACGGATAGGGTTCAATCATATTGTCTGAATGTTAATACCAATAATTCTGGGAAGTTAAAAGCCAGGAAACTAATTAGTATGTTATGAGTAATTATATGAAGGAAAGTGTATCTCTTCTGTCCATTTGTGGCTCATTGAGGGTATCTATGATATGCTATTAGACCTGTAAATAATGTCTACCTGTATGCCATCTACTAAATTGTTCTAAATTAAACTCATCCATCTGATCAAAATCACTACTACTGAAGAATACTTTTTTGATCATGTACACATACTTGATGCAATTTGGACATAATAAATTGTTAGAAGCATGTACAAGAACATTACTTTATAGTCAGAGATCAGGTGATACATGTATCAGGGATACAATTAATTGTTTGTAGTATATTATGTAATGCACAATGTGTGCAACTTGATATTAAAGATGTTCAAGTTTTAAAAATCCTAAACTTATTTATAAATTGTACTAACAAAGTATGTTACAATACTGACAAGTCAAATGGCCAGCAAGGATAGAGTTCAATCTTATTGTCTGAACTTTAATTCATCAGCAATAATACTGGCAAGCTACATTTTAAAGCCAGTGAATAAATTAGCATGATACATGCATTTATAGGAAGGAGAGTATATATATCTGTCTGTTTGTGGCTCTTTTACATATCTAAGACCTGCAAATAATGTAATTGGCCCAAATTCTCAAATCAGTAGCTCAACTTGAGCTTGGCTTAAAAAGACAAAACCTACCGGTAACAATATTCACCAGTAGACCTATTGTGTAGTTCCTGTATGGTGCTATAATATTTGAATGGTTTCCTTTCATTATCTAGTCAATCCCTTGAGTTCTGATATTAGGCAACAGGGCAATGGGCCCTTTGAAATATAGCCGAAGTATAGTCTGTCATCAGCCCAATTGTGTCTGGATCATCCTGGACATTTGCAGGTGACCTCTTATAATATTGACAGAATTTCAAAGGGCCCATTGTCTTAATGCTTTTAAGCAGAAGCAAGGGATTGACTAGATAATGAGATGAAACTTTATACTCAATACTCCTGCTGGCGCAAAGTGGTAATGGTAGTCTTGGTCTTTTTAGACCAATCTCAAGTTGAGCAACTGATGAGATTTCAAGCCAAAGTCATCTACTATGTGGCCAACCATACTTCTCTGGTACTGTTTGCTTCAATAATTTGACAGTACTATCCACAGCTTCTATCACTTGGCCAATTAATTTTTTGGCATTGTTTTCTTTGCAGTGTTGAACTACCACCCATTTCAATTTGAGGTCCTCCATGCCGCTGCTGATGACATTGCTAATATAGACTGTGTTGTTCTGAGTGTTCTTGCTGTTATCTTGGACACTATCTTCCTCAATACTACCTGCAGTATTAGACTTCAACAAGGGGAGGGTGTTGGGGTTGGGTGATCTATTTTTTATTTTCTTGCCAAAGACTGCAAGATTTTGTTTGTTTATACTTTGTGAAAACTATGCCTGACATATGTTTAATAGATAAACTGTTTCTCAACTATTTTTATGGCAAAAGAACAGAAGGTCATAAGAGAGGATCTATCTCATTTGATATCTAATTCCTTTATATTCATAATTTGTTTTTTACTCATCAGAAGTTGGATTTTGTTTTCCCCCCTGTATAGCAGGTGGAGTTCCTTTCTTTCAAAAACTTCCTACCCACTTTGAAGTCAAATTAATGTTGCTTCCCCTACCGATGTAATTCCGTTACCGGTGTAATTCCGTTACCATGTAATTCCGTTACCAATGTTTTCATAGAAATGGGTGAAGATATTAAAGAATTGGGTGTTTGGGATTTCAAGGACACATATTTTAGCATTGGATTTACAATTACAGAATAATTGATCAATATTAAAGTTCTTTAAAAAAACTTTCTTGGAATTTCGGTAACGGAATTACATACAAATTGGAGTAGATTTGGTCATTCTGTCCAGCAAATATTGGTTCCGGTTGGAACAAGTGCTTTACAAAATAAGAAGATTATCCATATACTAGTATAACTGCAAAGTATACAAAGGAATAAGTTCAGGGATCAATGATTTATTGATTTGGTATTGAATTTAGTCATTTTTTCAATTCTGAAGCCTAGAAAACCCAAAAAGTTCAAACACTGCTTTCAGAAAAACAGATTAAGTTATTCACAAACGGTCTTCTATTCACTAATATATAGGACGTTGTCCACCCAAAACATGCTTTGAAATTGTATTTCATAAACTTTGAAATTTTCCATTTTTGGCCTCTCTCATCCGGAATTGCCCATATGATAAGAGTATCAATCTTTACTTTTCACGGGGGGGGGGGGGGGAAATATAAAGTTAAAAGATCACTTAAAGGGGTACTTTATTTTTGGTAGAGAGGGCGCTGCTCATCACAATTTTGTTGTGAGGTAATGAAAAACTGAGTGTCGAATTTGAAAGAACATGCAATTTCGATGGCAGAATAAACGTTATTTGGTCAAAATCGACCCAAAAACGGCTGAAATATCAATAAATATATCTGATCTAATAATTATTTAGGGCCCAAATAATTAGATGTTTTTTTCAAAACATTTAAAAAATGCTTGCACTTAATCACAAATTTTCAAAAGCGTTTTTCAAATAGTTGTTGATGATCTCTCTATTTAATCATTGTTTCAATAAAACATCACATGCATAATTTTGTATGAAAAATGGTTGAAACCAATGCCTTTTTAGAAAGCGCCTCTTGTGTTTTAATGGCTCTTTTTGAATGATAACGGGCTTTTTACTTAATTGTTTGTAATTTTGTATACCTTTCGAGCATGGTGGAGTTATAACTATTAGTTTATAATGTTACTGTCCAGGTTTGGTTACTAAAGTTCAGCCTTACCAAAACTGTACTACCCCTTTAACAATGTTATTACAAAGAACAGATTTTGGCAAGACAAACCAGAAATACAAAAGCTTTTATTAGTTTCCGGAATACTTTCTACTCTATTTTGTTGGTATTGTATCGTAAATTTCGACAGTTTCCATCAGTATAAACAATATGATCACCTGACGGTTTGACACGCATCTGTATTTTGGGAAATATGTGATGAACTGGCACGAATCACCCTATAATATTATTGCATATTATCAATAAATCCCTAATTAAATTAATGAAAAAATATATATATATTACAAATACTTTCTTTAATCGCATGATAAACAACATGTATTGACATTTCAAATTCACAACAAACCAATAGAGGAATAATGCCCACAACGTGCTTAAACTTGTGGCAAGAGACAAGAGAATACCTTTTCTTCTGTGTTCAACACATGTCTCTCAGGATCACATTCCATGACTATATAGTCATAATGATAATAATAACAATAGATTTATGTAGCGCAATATGTAATTGGGTGCAGAGGGCCCCTGATATCTCAAAAACTAAAACCCGAGACTTTCTAAGAGTTGACTCAATGTAAATTTCGATCCCAAAACCCCAACACATATTCATAAAAGTCAAAGTGACCCATTTTCGAGATACACCCCTTTGACAAACAAAGGCCGAGCAGCACAGGCAGTCTACAGGATGGTGCAGGAATAAGAAATTCATTGACTATAGTAAAACTGAGTCCCCAGATAGAGGGGAGTCCCCAGATAGAGGGTGCAGATTAATCAAACATGCATTTTCTGTTGTATAATGATATCACGAACCGCAGCTGTCATCAGCATGATCAGGCGAGGTGGCCTATAGAGATGAGAGGTTGGCTCATTTCAGTGATGTTGGCCTGGGAGGTACGTGATCTAGTCCTGCGGCACGGTGCGGCTCCTTCTCAGTGTGTGTGGGGGATATAGAAAAGACCAAGCTTCTGTATATGGAGAATGTACAAAGAATGTATACAGAATGTTAAACATTACTTAATGTGTAACATGTGTAATATGTCATGAGACCAGTGATGTATATTCCACTCATACTCATTTCACAGGCTTAACGATGACAAAATATTCTGATTAGATTGCACATAGTGTTCCAGGTGTAATATTAAATATATAATATTTTGCAACAAGGAAAGTGTGGATAACCCGTTGTATTCGTATCACAGAAGTGTATTCATTCATATTATCTATATCACCAATTCCGTGTAACTGTCATCATACAACTTTAAAAAATGAAGTACAAAGAACCACTTTGTGATTAATATATTTAGGAAGAGTAATGTTGAAATGTTTTAAATCTCTCTTTTTTTTTTAGGGGAGCCTATTTCTGAAAGGTTACAGCCCTATGAACGTATGGGAAGTTTTGGGTCAAAATAGAGGCCTCTGGCTTCATATTAGTGTCCAACAAAAAAATAATAATTAAACCATCAGCTGTCCCTAAGTCTTCCATTAACGGACATTTATTTTGAGAAAACCGGAAGATTTTCCTTCTATGTTGTTTGCATTTTGCTAATTTATCATCCTCAAAATGCACTTGATGAATGTCACGCGAGTCACGCAAAAGGTTGATTTGTTAGATTACTATTCAACAAATGTGTATATATGCTTAAATATAGGAGTGATGCTTTATCAGTTGATAGTTGATACAGTAATAACAAGTATTTGCTCTACAACCCTACCATAAATATCTGTCTTAAAAATGCCACGCGAGTCACGTTGGACTCTGTCACGCGAGTCACATGCCAGCAATGCATTCTAAAGTCAGAGTAATAATGCCAAATGAAATAGAGTTTGAATGCAAACAATTTAGCTATAGTTTGTACATGTTTTAAGAGATACTTTATGGATTATAAATTTGATAAGAACATTTTAGAAGTAAAAATTATCTGTTATACATGTGTACATGCAGCCAGATTACTGAGGATCACTTCCTTGCTGCTCAAGCATTTTATTTCACCTGGCAGTGCATATTTTAAGAAAACGAGGGGGGGGGGGGAGGGCGAAGGAGAGGCGATGGAGTGAAGCAACCAACCAAGTAGGCATGGCCAGGGTTTTATGACGGGGGAGGGGGGGAGGGGCAGGGGACAAAAATAGTTTTTAACCGAATGACACCTAAAGTCAACGGGTATTGTGTGCACACGTAGCACACTTGGTGAGCACTTAGGCAACTAACATGTAGAGAAAGCTGTGGAGTAGGGGCCTGCTATTAAGTACCTGCCAGGGCCCAGAGGGGCAGAGCACGCTTAGCTTCTCTGGTTTAGCTGTGTAGAAATGTAAAAGCCAAATAACAGTATTTGGGAATGCCCCACACACCAAAAATGAAAAATATGCTTTCATCACCAACTGAAAGAATATTTTTAATGTCAAGATTTGTACAGAATTTGCTTTATTGACTAATTAAGCATTAAAAGGTTTGAAATTAAAACCATCAGGATACAGATCGATTCATCCGTGTATGCTAATGCACATAGGCGTGGTATGCTGACTTGTCGATATATCCAGCCCAGCGCTAGGGGCGCAGAGAAGGGCTAACAGACAGTGAATGGAGGCCTATTTTGACTGGTGTGCTGACGGAGTGAAATGAATTTCTTCTGATATGTATGCATGTAACAATAATACGGTTCGATTTTAACAAACAAACTATTTTTAAACACTAATACAACAATATTGATCAATTAGTTTGCCCGATATAGATGTTTTCGGTAACTTACACCAACACTGTTAGTTCGTTGTAAGATTATTAAGTGCACATTGCAAACACCCTGATGGAACCCTGAATGAAAATAGTCAAGGGATACCCACATTGGTAACCTTAATGGGAGTCTAGGGGGCCGAGCACCCGGAAGCTTAAGGATTTTTGATATCCAGCTAACTAAATGTGTTGTTCTTACTTCTGTAAATACGTACTTAATGTGCAGGGGCCATGTCTCTTCATTTTATTGCTGTTTCATATATTCTGAACCCTCAAATTTATAATAGAATATATTTTTTGTTTGTGTTTGGGGGGGGGGGGGGATATATTCCCCCCCCCCCCCCGGGTGACCGACGCCCATGAGATGCCCGCAGCCCCCAGGGTATTCAGGTATCATGCTTGGAGGGGGAGCCCCAAGAGATCCACGCAGCTCCCAGGCTTCAGGTATGTTCGGAGGGGGTAGCCCCAAGAGATGCATACAGCCCCCAGGCTTCTGGTATGCTCGGAGGGGGTAGACCCAAGAGATGCACGAAGCCCCCAGTCTTCCGATATGTTTGGAGGGGGTAGCCCAATAGATGCACACAAATACTTTAGTTTAAACAAACCCAAATTGATGTATTCTTTGTGTCTAAAGCTCCCACTGGGCTATGTACAATATACATGTAGCTATCATGCTTCCAAGGACATGGAAAATAGCGCCACATCATAATCAAACAATGTGAGCCCCCCCCCATCCCCCAAAATATTTTCCCAAGGGAACCTCATCCAGGATAGAATTATGAAAACTGTTATTTATCATTTTAGTCCATACAAAACACTTTTTCCCAATCTAGTTTAATGATTTCTAGCTTAAATGTCAAGTTTTAGATTTATGCCTCCATGCTGTGAGATACTCCGCCACGCGTGTCACACTCTGTGTCACGCGAGTCACGTTTTGTGTAGGCTATTACTCAAAATCAGGAAGACTTGGGGTATTGTACATTAACTAAGAATGGGGTAGGGTAGGAAGTTTGATTTCACCAGTCAGTAACCAGATCTCTTCTTTAGATTTATACGAAAAACAATTTGAACAGAGTGATGTCAAGAACCTTGTTTTGTATCACGTCATGCGAGTCACGGCCAAGGATGGCTAATTTCTAAGAAAATATAAATCTTAGAACATATTTTTTCCTTCCTGCCCATGCATACCCAATATCTTAGTTTTAAAAAGTACTAAAAGTTAAGATTAGAAAGCCAATTTAGTGCTGGTAAATGTCACGCGAGTCACTATGGAATCGATGATATGTTGGATGCAGAAAATAACGCAGACAACCAATTGCATGGATTTCGTTTGGTATATATATATACAATATCGCCTTATGTGACTATTCATAAAGCAATTGTGTTATCTTCCCCTCTAAAATTACAGGTCTTGATGATAACTTTATTCCCTACTTTGAAACACTGTCACACCACTATACAAATGCTCAATAAGAAATGGAAACAGGAAGTTAAACACCGTACCATTCCCATAGTATTAGGAGAGGGGAGGGGGGGGGGGGGGGGGGTGAGCTACTAAGTCAGGAACTAAACAAGTATAGCAGGGGTATCGAACTTCGCGCAGTTAACTTTTAACACATCATTTCGACAAGAAATACATTGATTTGTATCATAACTCTAATACCAGTTTATTAAGAATATTCTTATAGACATATTTTGGTTTTAAGATCAATCAATTAAATTACTTATTTCGGCCTGTTTTTGAAACCCTTCCATTTTCATTGACAAACTTGATGAATCTTCGAACTGATGCCTCCGCCATTGTGCGATTTATATATCAAGCCCAAATTAATATGCCTGAATTAGTGTAATTTGGTAGTTATTTGTCTACCAGATCTGATATATCACAATTATGAGCTATTTTGGCCTACAGTATATTACATATAAGATTGTTAATGTTACCGTGTAAAGAAAAAAATAGCAATGGCTACTCGATCGCGTATTATAATGTTAATGCGCGCTCAGCCCGCGCACTGTCTTTATTTAATTATTCATAATTGTACGCGTACCCAAGTGCGCAAAACAAACTTCACGCGCGATACGCAAATTTGGGGTCGTCAAACTTATCACGTCTTCTTGAAACTATTGAGTTTACGCGAAGTAAACATTGTTATTGTGACAAATACTAAATTTCAATTTGTGTTTATGCTAAATGAAACTATGAACACGTGCGTGTATACAGATGCCAATTATTTATACATGTGCATATAGCCACAGTATGCGACCATAGATTCAAAATGGCCGCTAACTTGTGTAATGTGACCACCTGTCTACAGCGACCACTTTTCGCCGGTCCCTTGAGTGGTCGCTATAGATAGGTTTGACTGTATAACAATAAACGAATGAGCTTCTTGTTATAGTCAATATAATTACCTCAGTTACGCTTCGGGTAATAGTCATTCCAAACCCTTCTCGGTAATAGACCGACTATCACAAGAAGCACATTCATTAGTTGTATAATGATATATTATAAATTATCTTTAAAACTCAGAAAACGATTTGTATGGCTTTCCCAAGGGACCAGCTCCCTTTAAATATATAGTTATACACAGTGGCGTAGCTACGGGGGGGGGGGGGGGGGGGGGGCTGTGCCCCCCAATAATTTTGAAAAAACAATAGAAAACAGGGGCCATTTTTTTTAAAAACAAAGAAATACATAAGGTGTGCCTCCCAATAATTGTGCGTGCCCCCCCCCCCCCCCCCCCCCCCCAATCAGTCCGACCACGCTACGCCACTGCTTATACATATATAATGTCTTGGTGACATTATTCCCCACCATGAACAGATTGTCACAGCTACTCACTGGTATAAGAAACAATCGCTCAATAACAAATGGAAACAGATAGTGTGACATCGTACCATTGCCATGTGTAGTATTAGGGGAGGGGGGCAGCTACTATGTCAGGAACTGAAAACAATAATTATCATCACAATGAAAACTTAAAATAAAACTTGCAATGTATCTTTATATCTTAGTAAAAGAAACAATTTACCTTTTCAAAGTTATACATTTTTTTTTTTCGAATTATGTAACACAGGCCTAGGTAACGGTAACCGTATTTATACAATCATGTAAATTGATGAAATATTCGTTGGGAATTTCCGCAGCAAGATCAAATAATTATGTAGTAAATATGGCAATTAATTAAGTACCATCAAATGAGCTAAAGAGAGATTACTATGTTTATACATGTTGCATTGCTATATGTTGTAAATAGCACGAACAGATTTTATACACAAAACTCCTAATGGGTCATAGAGGAATGAGGTAACAGTAGGTGAATCACATTCTGCGCACAAATGAACACTCACCAGAACCTCCACCAGTATACAGCCCTGTGCCCCTGGCTGATGAGCGAGGCGTCTCAGGTGTGTGACCAGTCTGCCGTTCCTTGCTTCACCACAGTACGCGATGCTGTAACATGAAAAGCAATGTGCACCGTGTCAATATCATACAATGCACTGCATGGTTTTTTACATGATTAGCAATTATTTTCAGTATTTATCAATGTGAATTAATAACGATGTCATATTTTATAGCAACTTTAAAAAATATCTGAGCATGCTGAATTTCAATTTAATGAATATTCAATGTAACTTTATTGACCATGCTGCTCAAAATGTCATTATTTAAAAAAACAAATAGGCCTACTAATTATAATTTGAAATGAAATGTTCACACTTATCATTGTTATCATACAGACTGTGCACGAATTAACTTCCATGTTTCCAAAAAGAAATGCGAGCATGAATTTGCCCATGTGTGCTTTTAGTTTAATTAAAACTTTGTTTAATAGGCCTAGCTAGATAGATCTATGCTTTCAATTTTTATAGTAAAAACTTTGATCATGGCATTTGTAGTATTATGCAAAATCGAGTGATTCGATCGGATGTTTCATAAACAGCTGATTCCTGTATATTGACATTCTATGTTCACGCTATTATGCGTAGAGAAAGAAGTAGGTCAAGGTCACGTGTAGAACACACAGCTCGCATTCCTCCCATGGTTCCCTGTACGTGTGTAATATAATGTATCGCGTGTTCGTGTCACAATACACTGCCAGCTATTCGTATGTTGTGTAGTGAAGTGTGTTCTACAACATTTAACTTGCCGTAATATATTCAGGATGAAACCGACTACATTAATAATAATTAGTACATTTGAAACCGGCGAGTTATCCTCCCTTCCATCTTTACCCCAGCATTATTCTTTCAATTAATGTATTGTATTGTTTGATTTATTTTGTTTTATATTAATGTATTCACACCTTTGTTCAAAACAGTAATAAACCCTACAAATGAAAACAAAAATTAGTCAAAATGACGAATGATTATTTTTATTATTATTATCATTATTATTATTATTATTATTAAGCTTACAAATCATCAAATTAAGAAATGTTTATCAGAGTCAATGTCATAGTCTCATAGACTACACTTACAGAAAACTTCCTTGCAAACGCCAACGGTAGAACATTGAATAAGAAAAAAACAAACACAAATTGTTGATTTATAAAGAATATATCTTTCGCAGAAATCGTCCTACGAAACAATCCGGGAAACAATTATGCAAATAACTGAACCCAAATCTGCACACTTCAATGCAACTAATGATACCATATTATACACTCACTAGATGACCTGCATGGTGCTGACAGCCCTGCCCGCCTCCACCCAGCGGACGAGGGTCTCATCATCGATGCGCAGCCTCCACAGCTCGATCCACTCCAGTGAGGTCAAGGATTGAAAGCAGGAAAACAGCTTCAGGGAGAGAGCTTCGTCTAGCTCGGCGTCCTGTATGATGATTCTATGTATCTAGATGTACAAGGGGAAGGAAGAAGAAGTAATTAGTTCTCAAGAAATACTATACATTCATGTTAATGAGCTATTACATACGAAATGAAATGTATTGAATTGAAATGAAATGAAATGAAATGGAATCCATTTTTGTTTCAAATAAATAATATTCACATTTCATATTAATAAGAAATAACACCGTAGCACGATCCCCCGCAGTGAGGTCAATGATTGAAAGCAGGAACACAGCTTCAGGGAGAGAGCTTCGTAGCTCGGTGTATGTATGCTGATTTCATATCTAGATGAAAGCAGGGGAAGGAAGACACAGGAATTAGTTCCCAAGAAATACTATACATACATGTTAATGAGCTATTACATACGACATGAAATGTATTGAATTGAAATGAAATGAAATGAAATAAAATACATTTTTGTTTCTAATTAATAATAACAATTTAATATTTACACTTCTCAGTTCATATTGATAAGAAATAACACCATAACATGCAACACGATCCGCGATCACAGTGAGGTCAAGGATTGAAGGCAGGACCCGCGCAGCTAGCTTCAGGGAGAGAGCTTAGTCTAGCTTGCTTGGTGTCCCGTATGGTGATTTCATATATCTAGATGTACAAGGGGAAGGAAGACAAAGTAATTAGTTCTCAAGAAATATCATACATTCGTGTTATAAAAGAGCTATAGCATTACATATGAAATGAAATGTTTTGAATTGAAATGAAACGAAATGGAATCCATTTTTGTTTCTAATAAATATTAACAATTTAATATTTACACTGTATACAATATTATCAGTTCATATTATTAAGAAATAACACCGCAGCATGATCCGCCACTTTGAGGTGAAGGTTTGGAGCCAGGACCCGCGCAGCTGTACGTAGGGAGAGAGTTTCGTCTAGCTCGGTATCCGTATGGTGATTCTATTTAGATGAAAGCAGGAGAAGGAAGACAAAGTAATTAGTTCTCAAGAAATATCATACATTCATGTTATAAAAGAGCTATAGCATTACATATGAAATGAAATGTATTGAATTGAAATGAAACGAAATGGAATCCATTTTTGTTTTGAATCAATAATAACAGTTTAAAATTTACACGTATATTCTCATTTCAGATTAATAAGAAATAATTTATTTGTTTGTAAAAAACATTTTGTTAATTGATGACTTGACTGGCAAAGAAATATCCAAATGGTAATGGAGGCTATGACTCCTTGGCGTCGATTTCTTCTCATGGTTGGGGGGGATGATCAGGGGGTTTGACCCAATGACGATGCGGAGCATCGTCCACGAGCCGCGTAGTGGCGAGGCGATTTTTTTGGGGGGCTATTTTGCTAAGGGGGGGGGGGGGGGGTTTGACCCAATGACGATGCGGAGCATCGTCCACGAGCCGCGTAGCGGCGAGGCGATTTTTTTTGGGGCTATTTTGCTAAGGGGGGGGGGGGGGGGTTTGACCCAATGACGATACGGATACTGTGTGGGTCTGGACACAATGATGGCGTTTTTCTATGCACATCACATTTTCACTTGGCAGCCCAAGGGGGGGGGGGGGGGGTTTAAACCCATGATGGCGTATGTCTATGCACATCACATGTTCACTTGGCAGCCCAAGGGGGGGTTTAAACCCCCTAAACCCCCCCCCCCCCCCCCCCCCGTAGATCCGCGCCTGGGGGGGTGGGGGGGGGGGGGGTGTCCCCCCTCCCACGGTAGGAAGCTTTTGCATTTTGGGGCTTGAAATTGTGCAATCTGGAGCATACCTAAGGCATCAATTTCACGTTTTATAAACTTGTTTCTGAGTTACCGTGTTATAGATAAACACAATTAATGAAATCAAGTTTGCAGAAAACCAAAGGGCGGATCGCGCTTCTTGTTTTGCTTATGGTAGCCTCTTCCACAATTACATGCGCCAGTATATATATATATTTTTTTTTTTACCCTCCCAAATATTGGGGGGGGGATGATAATACAGGCCATCCCCCCCACCTCAAATATTGGGGGGATATATCCCCCCCCCCCATCCCCCCCGTGATCGACGCCCCTGCAGTATGACTCATGAGTATGATGTCATTAACGCAGTTCTAAGCCGACATTTATCTCCTAGACACAAATGTATGTTCATCCTTCAAACGTTTTTATTCAATGTATAAATGTTTACCTCATTTCCACCCTGAGAATCCAGTGATGGTATTGTGTATGTAGGGATCTTTGGAGGTGAAGTTGGTCCTAAGTCTTCAGATCAACTTTGGTATTCTGTAAGTTGCTCTTAAGGTTGATCTTAAGAAGATAAGATCAACTCCAAGTGATTATGTCTGCAAATTAATGTAAATTATCTGTCCTAAACTTAAGATAATAATAAGACGTATTCTGTAAAAGCAGTATAGCCTATAGGTCAACGCGTGCTCCTGCCATGTCGATCTTAGCCATTGCATACACGCAACAGATCAACTTTACAAAATACCAATTTTGCCGATCTTAGGGAGGTCTTAGTCTTACTCTTAGTCTTAAAGTTGATCTTATTATCATACTGCGTTCATTGCTAGAATAATGCAGACGAATTGACGCATCCCGTGGACAAACATAAATAAGCCTTAAATAATGTATTGTAATAAGAAATAGAATCCTATTTCTGTCACAGATCGTCTGCGGCCACTAGCGTTCTGCACGAATTGACGATGGCGACATTTAAAAAGTTTGCATTGTCATCACTCAAGTCAAGATTAATGGAAATTGTATTGGACCATTTTTCGGAACACTGTCTGTGGGCCATGGCCCATGGCTTCGGAACGGTTAAGGTAACAGTTAATCATCACTTATTAAATTAGATATTTGCTTATACATTGCATTGTCATAATATTAAAAAACATGTTTAAACTTGGCAATAATAACATTTCAATTTAAATTATAAGCGCCGAATCACCGTACGACGACGCTATCTTTGACTTTGTACACAGACACTGCACAATTTGGTCACTCTTGTTTAAGTTTAAAACTTTAATGAATCCGTAACAATAATATAATTTTCTTTAAACTTAATTGTTCCATTTTGTAAAGATATAAAATCTTTATTATACACACTGTTTAGAAAAGAACAAGATAAACATGTATTATTCAGTACAGAAAATCATTGTACTTACATTTTATTGACGACCTTCAGCCGCATATCAGCGTGTGGTTCACATCACGATTCCCAAACACTTAAGTCTTTATGATTTGGTTTTACGACTCGATATCATATCGATCGAGCGAGCTAGCGTATAGCTGGTAGCGCAGCTGCTCTGAGCTGAGCTAGCTGAGTGCATGACGTGCAACCAAAGACGCTTCTTTGGTGCAACGTCATGCTCATTTGCATACGCGCGCCTGCTTTGGGAACCGTGATGTTGTAATCAAAGTCATATTTCTTTAATAATGTATGCCTTCCCGTTAATTGTTTTTACTACAAAACATTTCATATGATAGCATTTTTTATTGGCTAAAAGATAAAGTATTACGTTAAAAGATATAGTTAGTAGTTTAAGAAATTTAAGACATTTAAGTGCGTGAAATTGAACATAATTCACTTAAGCCGCAGCTGCAAGCCAGTGCGCAAAGAATATGAAGTGCATAATATAATTATGTACGCATCATCAATTATAGGATTTTGGGGGTAAAATTGTGGTTTTATCTAAGACTTTATTATAAGATTAAAGTCTTTCTTTGCATGGAGGAATGATGGTGCTCTTTTAAAGGATGTATTATACATTTAAATAGTGTTTAATAACTGAAATTTCTGAAAGCGTGTACCATTACTCGGTGTTGCATTACTTAAAGCTGCGCTGTGCTCTGATTTCCCCTACGCCGCATTAATATAAAGGGTGCCCCCACCTCCCCCCCCCCCCCCCCCCCAAACGGAACGGGGCACTTTCCAAAATATAGTAACAAAATGATTATGTCCATCGGATAGGTCTTTTCCAATAAAAAACGATACCAAGAACAGTGATTTTGGACAAGTATATAGATTTTGTTTTAGGACGTCTTAAGTGAGACCATGCGTGTCAGGTTCCCATTTTTGTCATTTTTTTTTTACAAAGTGAGGGCCTGATAAATCGCACTTCCTGCCCGTCATAGCATCGAACCACTATGCCCATTCTTTCTGCACACAGCTGAATGCACACTAACAATGGCGCGCCGAACATAATCGACCTTGCAATTAACCCTTGGACCTCGTAGGCCCCTCGTAGGCTATACTGTTGCAAGATATGGCGATCGAGCTTTTTCAGTAGGCTAATTGCCCCTATCCTTTGGAACAAATTACCAGCGCATATTCATAACACTCATTCCCTTGACCAGTTTAAGACCTTGCTGAAAACGCACCTTTTTAATTCATAAATGATATTCTACACGGGTTCAGTTGTGAGTCAGTCAAAGGAGGTGCACACCGTCTTATTTCTTGTATGTTTGATAGTTATGTTTGAATGATCTCATTTGTATTATGCGTGATTTATGGGAAAAAAATTGATTTATAATTTGTGTGTTTATTATAACTTTTGGTTGTTAATTTGTAGACCGATAATGGTACGCTTAGAAACAACCGTATTAGTAAAGCGCCTTACAAATGTCGTGTATTATAATTATTATAAATTTATTTTCTTATATTTCGTAATTAACAAGTTGCAATACTTGACGTGCTCGAGAATGACTGTAGTTATGCGTGTGATAGATTAAGTATTTGTTATGCACATTGGTATAGCATATTATAAAGTGTTTGTACTAATGGATTATACTGCTATTGCCATTGTGTGAGTGATTGTGCTAATTTTCATTTCATTTTGAGCTAAGTCTATACAATAATTTAGAAAATGTGTCATGTTAAGTAAGCTGAATGCACCAAATAGGGTTTATAGGCAAAATAGGCAAATTTGCCTGTCCGTCGTGACCGTGATAATTTGAATGAACGAACGTAAATTTCGGTGCCCGAAAATGAAATTGAATGAACGCGTAGTGAATTTGATTGCTCGTACTTGAAAAAGGAATGTAAGTAAACCAAATTGGATGCAGGCATTTTAAAAATTGTGAAATTGAATGATCGAATTCGCCCCTTATAGCAAGAAAGGCGTGAATTTGAATGACCCTTGTGTGAATTTGGGTGCAGAGGCGTCGATCCGTTTTTGCGATTGGGGGGGGGGGGGGGGGGGGGCGAAATTTGAAACATTTTCCAGAGTGACCACTGAGAGAGCTAAGAGCCCCATATTGGCATGTCCGGAAGGTTTATTATGCGCTCATTGACAATGTCTTGATGGCTCGAAGACCTGACTTTGGGGGGCATCCACATTTGGGGACAATAATGGGGGTCCAGGGGGGCGGAGCCCCCGGAAGCTTTTAGATTTCAGACATTTGCAACTCCTATCATGGGTGTTAAAATTGTATAAAATAGTGAACCTGCTCGTAACGTATTTTTAAAGGGCATAGCGAGGAAAAGATTGAGCCTTGCATAAGATGGATCCACGTGATCCTGTATACTATAGAGCCATCGATATAGTCTAGGGCATTGAGCTCCCATGAAACTAAGCAAGGGCGTCAATAACTTCTCAAAAGTGGAGGGGAGACATTGCGAGGAAGCGAAGCGACCGAGCGGGGGAGGCTGTGCGTAGGGGGTGTCCCCCTCCCACAGTAGGGAGCTTTTGTATTTTTGAGCGTGAAATTGTGCAATTTGGTGCACACCTGAGACAGACATTTCACGTAATATGAAGTATATAAGTATGGAACCAAACATACATACTGACAAAGGGAGGGGGACAATCTCCTCCACTTTAAAATGTGGGGGGACATGATATTTTAATTTGATTTGCGTTCAGCGCATATGGACCGAATTGACTGAAAGATATATTATTTCAGATTATTTTATTTTCTGTGACGGTGTGCTATAGATGAGGGTTTAATAAACTTCGTTTGAGGTGTGCGTTTGAGAAATTACACTGCCCAACACATTTCGAAAGGTGAGTTCCCGCAACCGAAATGAAACTTGCAATATGAGAGACTGTATGCGCGCAAAGCGCGCGACAAAAAAAAAAGATTTACAGTCCTTTTCAAACTAGAAAAACAGCTATTTTGAAGATTAATTATTGATAAATGTGTCTTTCCCCTCCGCATTATATCACTCGATTTTTTTCTTCCTCATTTTCGGAATTATTTGGGGGGGGGGGGGGTGGGCGAAATGATATGTTCGCCCCCCCATATTTTCATTGGGGGGGGGGGGGGAGACCGCACCCCTGCCCCCCCCCCCCCCCCCCCCCCCCCCCCCCCAGGATCGTCTCCCCTGTTTGGGTGAGAAAAGTATGAAATTGACCGGGAAAACCTATATCATCTACCTAGTATAGAAATGATGCATTACTTTTTTCAAAATTTGGTTCTCCATAATTTAACCTGCCTACTAGTATATTACTGAACCGAAACACATAATGTGGGTACAGTTTAAGTATTTGCAATTTTCTCTCCGATTAAACATTAAGTAGCAACAAATAACTCTCCTAATGTAGCAGTCACACTGCAAAACCATATCCAAACCAGCATCACCAGACCGAACAATTGGTGGATGTTTTGGGGACGTTCGGGGTGCTGTCGGTTTGGTGTCGGAGCGGTATCGGAATGTCGGTCTCTTGTCGGTCTCCAGTTCGGACTCCGAATGTGTCGGAGTGGGTTCTTTCGAGCACGCTCGAAAACACATACCGCGACATATTATCGGGGAGCTTGAGGGGATGTGTCGGAGTCGATTCGAGGACAGTTCGGAGAGTTCTGTGTTGATGCGGGCATTTTTCATTCGGTTTTAGTTTGGCCGAATTAAAATGGCTTTATTACCGAACACTATCCTCGCACTTTCCATGAGGGGCCGAAACTTTCGTTAAATAATATGCCAAGTAAATTTTTCTGAGATAAACAAAATTAATTCCTCAGTACTGTGAGCTACGCTATATAGGGGTGTGATTTTAGCCCGGAATAATATGTTTGGGCAACAATTCGTATGGTTGGCTAAACACTAAAAATAATTAGTTCTTCATCCACATAATATTTGCGACACGGTGAGCCTGTGTTTATCTGTAATGCTTAAGGGGCATGTTAGAGAGGTGAGAATTGTGGGGCGACTCCCCGCCCCCACCCCCTCCCTCCTTGCAACCCCACAACATCAAACGTGTTTTTGAAGCCTCTATAATAAAATTATGAGATGGCATGGCGTAGCGTGGTCTTACTAATTGCCTTGGGAGGCGGCACCATATGCATTTATTTACTTTAAAATAATTATCACCCATATAGCCACCTCACCCCCTGTAACTACGCCACTGAATGTCATTCTACAGTTCCTGCATCAGTTGGTCGTATAACCCAATGTCACTTCTCCTGGATATCTCTCTCTAACCCAGACTCTGTAAAGTCTCATTGTCTCCTCTCTTCAAGACTCTGACCAGAGCTAGACGTTTGTCAAAAGAAACATTCTCAAGGGACAGTTGAGTATTGAAAAAAAGTGCAGTTTTGGTCCAAACTGAATGTAATAACCATAACCATAATAGTAGAGTACCTTATGAGCAAAACATGAAGGAATCGAGACAGCTGGGACAAAGCTTATTTTTTCAGCAAAGCTTCTTGATAATAAAAAGTCTGTTTTTTTTACCGTTTTTGGCAGAATGTAACATCATGAAATACATATCTACAAATTAAGAACATCGCATTTCCGGAAAGCTGATTGTATTCAAAATGGCCGCCATTATCTCAAAAGTGCCATAATTCCATATTACACATCCACCAGGGGCGTTGATCACGGGGGGGGGGGGGGGGGGGATGGGGGGGGGGGGATATATCCCCCCCAATATTTGGGAGGGTAAAAAAAAAAAAAAGAGTATACTGCGCATGTAATGTGTGAAGAGGCTGCTATCGTATGTCTTATGTAGAAAGTCCTTACTCATTCCTCCATAAGCAAAATAAGTGCGATCCGCCCTTTGGTTTCTGCAAACTTGATTTCATTAATTGTGTTAATCTATAACACGGTAACTCAGAACAAGTTTATAAAACGTGAAATTGATGCCTTAGGTATGCTCCAGATTGCACAATTTCAAGCCCCAAAATGCAAAAGCTTCCTACCTTGGGAGGGGGGGACACCCCCTCCCACACCCACCCACCAGGCGCGGATCTACGGGGGGGGGGGGGGGGGGGGGGGGTGGGGTAAGGGGGTTTAACCCCCCCCCCCCTTGGGCTGCCAAGTGAAAATGTGATGTGCATAGACAAACGCCATCATGGGTTTAACCCCCCCCCCCCCCCCCTTCGCTGCCAAGTGAAAGTGTGATGTACATAGAAAAACGCCATCATTGTGTCCAGACCCACACAGTATCCGTATCGTCATTGGGTCAAACCCCCCCCCCCCCGCTTTAGCAAAATAGCCAAACAAAAATCGCCTCGCCGCTACGCGGCTCGTGGACGATGCTCTGCATCGTCATTGGGTCAACACCCCCCCCCCCCTTAGCAAAATAGCCAAACAAAATCGCCTCGCGCTACGCGGCTCGTGGAGGATGCTCCGTATCGTCATTGGGTTAAACCCCCCCTCTTAGCAAAATAACACACACAAAATCGCCTCGCCGCTACGCGGCTCGTGGACGATGCTCCGCATCGTCATTGGGTCAAACACCCCCTCTTAGCAAAATAGGCCAAAACAAAATCGCCTCGCCGCTTCGCGGCTCGTGGACGATGCTCCGCATCGTCATTGGGTCAAACCCCCTGATCATCCCCCCCAACCATGAGAAGAAATCGACGCCCTTGCATCCCACAGATGTAATTTTGATGTCTACCCCCACGGTTTGAAGGTCAAGCAGTTCATTGATAATAGTGATATCGCAATTCAGTAAATAAAAGCCACAGCAATCCAAGATTGCGTCTAAAATGGCCGCCAATTTCTCAGCCAGTTCAGATCAGCATCTGTTGTCTGATGAATCCCCTCAAAACCATAAGGGAAACATTGGAGAGGACAGTCATGTATAAGATGCTACACTGTCTGGTCCACATTCTTGCAGGCACATGCATGGCTTTCTTTCATTTTCCGAGCTTGTTTGTCCTCCAAGCGAGACTCTGAATCTTCTGTTGCTGACTACGGAAGGGAGTATGCGAATGGTTGTCTGGCACAAAATGCAAGAGGCTTTGAGCAGCAGGCTACGTATCCATACTGTGTTGTAGGGTGACGAGATGTCAACAAGCAACAAGCAACAAGCAACCACTGATCACCCATGATGAGCAAACATGGTTGCAATTTAATGAATTCTGCAAAGGATGCAGATGTGTAAATCAAGATATTTTACTGTAATGATTTGTGGTAATTTTACACAAAAATGTCGTCGATTTAAACACTATGTTGGATTGTAAGGTTTCTTTATAACTCAATTGCAGTGGCACCAACATTTTTTAATGAACTACTTGACACTAAAACGTGGGGGTAGACACATGGAACGCATAGGATGTAAAATTGCAGGTACTATCAGCCGTCTTGGTCGCCACTTGGATTCATTTTGGCTTCAGTGGCATACATCTATTACACTTGCATTGCTTTAAAAAGCTTCATGAAACGTATACATCAAGAGGTAGGCATACGGTATATATAATACTCAGTGTGAATAGTAAATTGGTATCATTTATATGAATTGGTAGCCATTAGTGGACGCCATCTTGGATTCTCGTGGCTTCTATTACTGAATTGCGTTATCACTATTCTCGATGAACTGCTTGAACCTCAACACATGGGGGTATCACTTTTGAAAAAATGGCGGCCATTTTGGACTCCATCTTGAATTTGTGTGGCTTCTAATTAATGAATTGCGCTATCACTATTCTCAATGAACTGCTTGACCCTCGGAACGTGGGGGTAGACATAAACATTACAATTGCGGGATGTATGATAATTGCATTATGGCACTTTTGAGATAATGGCGGCCATTTTGAATAAAATCAGGTTTCCGGAAGCGCGATGTTCTTAATGTTTAGGTATGTATTTTATTATGTTACATACTGCCAGAAACCGTAAAAAAAAGAAATTGAAAAATATTTTGTATACATTTTGGCGGTGTTAAACCATGTATTGACCTGAAAATCCAAGATGGCCGCCATTTTGAGCATGATCCCGGCATCAGATTTTTTTTAGCAGCCACTTTTTAAAAATCTTATATCAAGACAATGCTTTGCTCCAAAAAATATGCCTTTGTCCACCGTGTCACGATTTTACCTCTAAGGTACTCCATAATAACTCCACCATGCTCGAAATGAATGCAACATTACAAGCGACTAAGTAAAACCCCTCTTATCATTTCAAAGTGAGCCGTCAGTACTCAAGAGAGGGCTTTGAAAAAGATTTGAAATAGTAATTAGATAGAGAGATGATCAACAACTTATTAAAAATCTATTTTGTAAATCATTTAACGGCTGGTTAAAAATTTTCGAATTATTGAAGGGCTCCACAATGATTACAAAAATGGTTATGTATATGGATATTTCAGCCGTTTCTGAACCGATTTTGATCAAATAAAATTCATTCTGTCAGTTAAAATTGTATGCTTTTTCAGATTTGACACTCGGCTTTCATTATCTCACAAATTATTATGTGTAGCGCCCTCTACACAAAAAAATCAACTATCCTTTAACTTTATTATGGTTCATGTATATGTATATTTCCTTCTGCTGTGGAAGCTGGGTGCTGGACATGATGACTCTCACATCTCGATAATTATCCACTTTTAATTATTTCGGGCTGTGTTCCATGTGAGTTCGGGATTGTCGGTTTCATGGTGGGGTTTATTCAGGACGTTATCGGGTTCTTATCGGTCTTGATTCGGTTAAATGTAAACCGAATACTCGCGCTGAAAGCTGAATACAGACCGATAAAACACCAAATGATTTTTGATGTGACTGTTTTTTATGCAACTGCCAGTTGGGGCCCTTGTCGGTGCCCGATAAAGCGGTAAATTGTAATTTAGTTCGGTTTGGTCTTGGTTTGGCGGTGTGACTGCTACGTTATGCTGCGTTTACACCATGTTCACGGCTGCCACGGCAGCCCCGTTTGCCCAAAACGTAGTGCGCCGTGAGATTTTGGCAAATTTTGCCTCTGTATTAAAGTTTTGTTAGGTCTTGCCAAGTTTTCTCACGATCTATCACGGTATCCGTGACGGGCCGTGGGGGAAAGGGGCTGCTGATGCTGCGTTTACACCATGTTTCTGGCAGCCACGGCAGCCCCGTTTCAGGTCACCGTGGACAAAACGGGATGGACGTGGGACAACGCCGGGCCATGTTTTTAAACTGTCAACAAATTTGCCACGGCAGTCACGGTGCGGATGAGAAACCTAGCAGGCCGTAGCAAGGGCGTCGATTTCTTCTCGCCATTGGGGGGGGGATGATTCGTCATTTTGACCATCTCTGGCGAGGGAGCGAAGCAACAACCCAGCAGCGTACCCGGGTTTTCATGGCTGAGGGGGGGGGGGGGGGGGGGGGTTAGGGGGCCCCAAAGCTTTTGAATTCAGCTGTTTAGAAATTGGAAGATTATTAAGTGCACATTGCAAGCATCATGTTATGAGCTGGGCTTTGTCCAATATGAACTTTAGCCTGATAGATACATATTTGCAAGCATTCTGATGGAACCCTGAATAGCATCAGTCATGGGATACCCACATTGGGAAGCCTATTGGGGGTCCAGGGGGCGGAGCCCCCGGAAGCTTTGGGATTTGTACTATCCAGATATAAATATGTTGTATATATGTAAATATAGAGTTAACTATTCTTTAGTTAATTGGCTTTTGATTAACTGTATATATAGAGATTGGGAGATTATTAAGTGTACATTGCAAGCTCCTGCTTTGATGAGGGCACTGTCCAAGTATGGATGAATTTTAGTCTGATAGATAAATACTGTCGATTGCAATCATCCTGATGGAACCCTGGAAAGAATAAGTCAATGGATACCTACATTGGAAAGCTTATTGGGGGTCCAGGGGGCGAAGCCCCCGGAAGCTTTGGGATTTGTTATATCCAGAAATACAATTAACTATTGAATAGTTAGCTCAATTTTAGTGAGCGAAGCGCAGACGCACAGTGGGCCAGGATCGCCTGAACGTTTGCCAAGAGAGAAGTCCTGAATAAAACTATTTAATGAGTACAGGGCTGGGACTGGGTCAAATAACCTTAATGGGGGTTCCAGGGGCGCAGCCCCGGAACATTTTGGATTTGGGCAGTGTAGCATTATCAAAAAGTGGTTTAAAGACGACTATAGTAACAACTTCCATTCATGAGAGGGGGCAATGCTTCTTAATTCTAATGTTATTATATATTTTTGAACCCCAAATATTGGGGGGGGGGGGATGATAATACAGGCCATCCCCCCCACCTGAAATATTGGGGGGGGATATATCCCCCCCATCCCCCCCGTGATCGACGCCCCTGGGCCGTAGTAAAACGGGGTGAACGCAATTAAACGTGACAGTACGTAATAGGCCGTAACAACACTTGGAGGCTGTCTGTAGTAGGACGGTAGGACAGCGTCCAAGTTTTATTATGACCTATTGCGTACTGTCACGTTTTGTTGCATACACCCCGTTTTACTACGGCCTGCTAGGTTTCTCATCAAACTTGATGACAGTTTAAAAATCTGGCCCGGCATCCACGGCAATCGCGGCAGTGTCACGTTTGCCCATTCCGTCCCCCCGCGTTGTCTCACTTCCATCCCGTTTTGTCCACGGTGGCCTGAAACGGGGCTGCCGTGGCCGCCGGGAACATGGTCAGTGAGATCGCAGAGCATCAACAAGGCTTCCCATTTATAAACAAATATGCATGACTTGGATTTCTAAGAAAAAGTAATGAGCAGGAACAACGATATTTCAAATCGCATAAACTAACAGAAATTAAGGTTTCATGAAAAGAAATGCGTTGATACAACGCCTTATATTCCAAAGTTTATGTCATTATTTGTTTTGTTTCAATCTGATGTAGATAAAAGGGTGAAATTTAAGGTTAAAATATGATAATAAAACAAGAATTTAATGATTCATGTTTTCCTTATAAAATAATATATCAAATGTAATTGCGTCTCGGTAATTTTTACATCATTGGAAAGAGAAAAGCATTGGCTAAAATACTACAACATTCATATATTCATTCATTTTTTAGTCAGGAGCTAGCATAACATGTTCAAAAAACAATGTGAATTTACACATTCCAGCTCTGTTATTGGTTTATTCAACATCACGCGCGACTTGTGGGCTATTCAACCAAGACCGCATGGTGACAAACCGAGCAATGTCAGGTGCGAATGACTGTTGCTATGGGCCCGTTACCTCAGCAACAGTGGTCAGTAGTTGAATGAGCCAATCACCGAGCTGGCATTTCGGAAATCGCAGTCATGTTTTGATCCCGTGTGATATTTTGCTAGCTCCTGACTGTTCTAAAAGGTTGATAAATATGTGAATCGTTTCTCATAAAAAACGAGACTTTACCCTTTCCAATGATGTAAAATTTAACGAGACGCAAGCATTTATAATTAGTTATTTTACGATATGATTGTGTTGATAATGTTTGCTTTTCGTATCCTCTTATTAACCTTAAAATTCACCCTTTTATCTGTGACAGGTTGATACGAAATAAATAATAATATGAACTTTAAAGGGAAAGTTGAGTTTTGGTAGAGAGGGCGCTAGACTACTTAATTGGTTTGTGAGGTAATGAAAAACTGAGTGTAAAATTTGAAAGAGCATAATATTTAAACAATAAAATCATCTTTGTTTGATCAAAATCGGTGCAGAAACGGCTGAAATATCCATAAATATAACAATTTGTAATAAACCCGGGGCCCGGGTTTATTAGAGAATTTTGAACCAGCCGTTAAAAATTCAAAAAAATGCTTCCTCTTTTCAAAAAGTTACAAAATAGGTATTTAAATAGTTGTTGGTTATTTCTCTATCTAATCACTATTTCAACAAAGCATCACATGCACAATATTTTATTCAAAATGGTTGAAACCGATGAGTGTTTAGAGAGCGCCCTCTTACGTTTTAACGGCTCTTTTTGAATGATAACATGATCTTTACTACGTCATTTGTAATTTTGTGTTCCTTTCTAGTTATAACTATTAGTTTGTAATGTAATGGGGCAGGTTTTGGTTACTAAAATTCAGTTTCACTAAAACTGTACTCTCCTTACCAGAACTCAACTATCCCTTTAATATGTTAGTTGTTTAATGAACACTTTTCTTTCTATGGAACATTCGATTTATTCTAGTTATTTCAATTTAAAACATCGGTGTCTTAGCTCAGTACGTAGAACGATGACACGTACTGGTCGGTCAATAAGTTATACATTCTTCAATTCTGCCTCATTATCTCGGCGAGTGCATTCAAGCTGTGGTGTTTACGCAGCATAACCGACACCTTCTATAGAAAACGGGTAAAATCGCACATTACAATTTAATCGGTTACAACATGAAATGATCGATCAATGGTAATGATAGATCGATCACATGTTTGCATGATCGATTGCTCATTGTTCATAGTCCTCAAATATCACAACTAATCGGATCACAATTATCTTTCTTCCTATGCCACATATATTTGGAATCATCATACTAACATGACTAGCCTACTCTGAGTTGATTTTTTTTTTAGTCATGCTTTCCCGTAATTCAAGCCACAAAGAAACACTGCCCATTTATTTACAACTTGAAGGAGGTTTCGAAATGAGACCACGGAAAAGTCAGAAGTTTTTATTCATTGATCAATAATTTGCATAAATTAATCATTGGGAAATAAATGGCCATATTTTTGTTTAACTCCAAGTGCCTTTGAATAAAAGTACATAAATAAGAAAGGGAGAATCTACAATTACGAAGTGATCAGGTCGATCGAAGCCTCCACAAAACCCTATATAGGGGGTTAACAAATTAAAAAAAACATACAGTGAATAAATGCATATGAAGAATTTATCTTATTCCGATAAAATACTACTACTTATTCTAATAACGCTTAATCTATCCAGGGTAGCTACTTCAGTGACGAACAATACCCCTTCAGTTGGCCTTGGATACCATTGATGTTATTAGTATTACCCATCCCTGTTCTATAATTCTGTTGAACCCACGACCCCCAATTATGAAACGCACACTCTTTCAAAAAGCCCCCCTCTTAAATGTTTTTAAAATAAAAAAAACAAGCAAGAAATTAATTTTAAAACCTTTTATCGCAATACAAATATTACCTCCGAAATTTTCGGCTGTCGGATGTAAATATTTGTAAAGTGATCAAGAGTTTAAAATGAATTTCTTATATACATTACCAACACAGATGACCTTTCATACGAATAAACAAACAGTTAACAATGCATACTTTATGTCTAATAAGAATTACTATATCCCTCATACGATCGTTTTACTATTGAATTTGGCATACGATAGTTTTGGACAACACTCGCAATCACGTGACTGGGCTTGTCGGTAAAAAAATAACATTAAAAGTGCGTTACGCGATTGTTAGTATACAACTAACGAATGGGCTTCTTGTGATAGTCAATATAATACCGAGGTGGGCTCGAAATGACTATTACCCGAAGCGTAGCTGAGGGTAATAGTCATTTTTAGCCCACCGAGATTGCCTATCACAATCAAGCACATTAGTTAGTTGTTTTATATCAATCATCAATATCACGGATTGCGTTCATCTTACGCAAAATAAGTAAAAATCTTTTCAATATTTCAAAATGTTGACACAAAAATCAATCGACATTGATGAAGCCAGTTCGAGCCTCCAGAACCATGGCGCATCTAATACGCTTATTATCATTTTTTTTTTTTTTTGGTCAAAATTTACAAGCGATTTTATGAAATATTAAAGAGATTTGCACTTATTTTGTGTAAGATGAACGTAATCCGTGATAATGACGATTACCCTCAGCTACTCTTCGGGTATAGTAATTTCGAGCCCACCTCCGTAATAGTTTGATTATCACAATAAGCCCATTTGTTAGTTGTATATTATTCATAATTTCATCTAGGTCTGATGCAAGATAAATGCATGCTATTTACACCTTGACTCTAAAATCACAATATTCATAGTAAAGTATCTAAATATGTGGCAATTGTACAAATGTTACCTTATTCTGCATATGCAGTGGTAGGTTAACTAAGACGTCGATGGTCACTGGTGTCACAGTGTGTGAGAATGTAGCTTCCTTCTCTTTGACGTGGATACTCTCTGCCTTATCTGATGATTCCGTTCGTTTGAATGACACTTCGATGTCTTGCAGTTTCTGCGCTGAATGCAGCCACGCCCATTCTCCGCACTCGTGAGGCAGACCAAGGAACTTCAAGCATGGGATGTTGGTCAGGAGAGGCAGCGAAGTGACGATTGTTGGGTCTGTGATGGTCACTTGCCTAATGTTTGAGAAAGACTGGAGGCCTTCGGCGAGTCTGCCCGGTAGGCTGGATGTCAAGCGCGGTGTCTTAATCTCTATACATGTTATCTGTAAATAGTATATATATAATATCAGTATGATGGTTCTATTGTTGTTCATATTTATAACTGCATCAACACGAAGTAATTTATATTGCTAGAATATAATTTGGTACTCTCCCAAATATGTACCAATGGCATATTATATGCCTTAGTCAGATACCGTATTAAGGAATAATTGAGGTTTGGTATAGAAATACACGAAATATTTAATGTGACGTAATAAAAGACTGATTGTCATACAATTTGAATGACAGAGTTAACCCCTTCACCACGGAAACCGAGTGGGTTGTGTACAAAGTCTATGGGGATTTCATAAACTCGTAGGGAACGGGTTAACTTTATTGATCAAAATCGGTTCAGAAACAGCCGAAATATCAACAAAATACATCCGATTTGAATAAATGTGGGATCCCACCTTCATTCAATGATTTAAGAAATAAAATATTAAATTACTTACATTTTTCAAAAATTTACAAATGAGGTTTTTAGATAGCTGTTGATCATCTCGCTGTTTAATCATTATTTTAACCAAACATCACATGCACAATACCAAAAAAAAATGTTGAAACCAATCCTTTAGATAGCGCCCTTATGTGTTTTAACTTTGAACGGCTCTTTTTGAATGATAACGTACTTTAAACTTAGTCGTATTTAATTTTTTTTTCGAGCAATGTGTAGTCGTAACTGTTAGTTTGTTATGGTATGGTGCAGGTTATGGTAAATATACGAAACACTGTACAATCCCTTTAATTACATCTAGCCACTTGAATAGAAGGACAATGAACTCCAGACAATTGCTACATGCACTATTATACACTAAATATGATGAATAGTCCCTGAGAATTTGAGCGAAATCGGTCAAAAATTAGAAAACTATGGATCTTTGAAAAGAGCTATTTATTTGTCGAGTGACTTAAGTTAGCAACACACACTGGCAATGTTGTGGACTACCCCTAATATGGATTGTACACAACATTTCAATTTTGTTTAATTTTCTCAATATAAATGTTTAAACTTTGTTTGAGCTCAACATATGTTTAATGAAATACATTGATACACATTATATCATGCTTTTGGGGAATGGAAACATGTGACTATGAAGATACCCTCTATAACCACACTGCAATTACGATGGATGGGCGAATGTATTGCCCCCTCCTAACCTTCGAGTTATCACATGTACTTGACTTGCTACATCGGCATTATTTGTATTTTCCTGGATTTGAATGTAATTAGTGGTTTGAAGGTGTTTGTTTGATACAAGTTTGGGTATTGCTGTTATTTACTGTTTACAACGATATTTGACAAATGTTTTATTTTCTCATGTGTTTTTGCGCCTAATGAACTAAATACCTGTCGTTTTACTTCACTGGGAAGGGACTTCATTCCGACGATGGTGTAGAGAGTTGGTGACTTAAGAACAGCTGACCCCCCACGTAGATATTTCCCTACAAGGGATGACACATCACCTACAAACGTCTGCGCCTCTGTTGACAAGTCTAGGACCATGCGGAATTGTTCGCTCTCATCTAACGACTTAGTCGACAGCACTACTTTCATTGCCTTTACACACATGTTCACGTCTGTTCCTGCGACGAAACGAAGGAGGTTTTCATATTCCCTAAGTCTTCTCTTTCCTTTGAACATTCTGTCAAGTTTGGAAAGCCCTATTTTCTTTACGAAGCGACTTGTTTCAACGTAGAGGTTGCAAAGGTACTTTCCTGCTGAATATTCTTGTATTGATTTATGGAAAAACTCCACCTTGCTCGCTTTGTTCTTCGCAGCAGATCTCTCTGATGAGTCTGACACAGATTTAGAAATTATCCCAAGTTCGACTCCATCATTTATCGTCCCGGGAAACTTCCTGAAGTCATGTTCTGTGAAGAGAAGCTTATTGCTGTCTTCTACAAGTCCATTGAGCGCTACGTCTCCAAGATGGGTCATCGTTTCCTCTAACCAGGTGTGGGAGCATCTATCTGGATACTTGTTTTGGATGTGGCCCCCAAGGAACATAACGATTTGTCCAAATAGCTCTGTTTGCGTGTTAATGTGTTTGATTTGATCCTCTGCCCACAGACAGCAGACCATCACACAGAAAAGCGGTGTGGAGGTCAATTCATTTATTATGTCATTGTCTCTTAAGTGCGCCTTCAACGTTTCCGCTTTTGAGCCAAATTCGAAGAACTTATCTATGTAAGCCCTAGCATATTCTTCGGAAAACCCTTCAACTTCCATACTCGCGTACACTTTCGCTAAGTCGACATGACAGAAATAACTTTCTAAATAAGGCCTAGTTGTTACAGCGACTGTCGAACCTCTCATGTCCTTATTCTGTAGAACGGCTCCGATACTACCTCTGTCAATCGTATCTAAGCTGCCGCGATATTCGTCAAGACCGTCGAGGATGATCGAATACATCTTTGGGTTCTTTCGAATGAAATCTTCGAGGGAGTCTGGAGAAAGGGTGCTGACGTCTGGAAGAAGTTCTGATTTGATAGCCTCTGCAAGGGACTGGTTGTTGTCGACATCACGAAGTCTCACGATAAATAGGAGTGGCAAGTCTTTTAGCGGGGATTCATGGACGCGATATACCCAGTCATATGCCATTTTGGCTACAGCTGTAGTCTTTCCTTTCCCCGCTGCGGCATAAATAACTATTCGTTTTGGTAGTTGACCTTTTACCTCAGTCCTGAAAATGTCGTTTACAGATCCGTCTAGTGTTATCTTTCTATGTTCACCTATAACATGTGGCGTAATGTCTTCCTTGTACATAGTGACAACAGTGTATACGTCGTTGACATTTGCGAAACTTTGCGGATCCCATGGTTTTATTTTCACCAAACAGATCCCCGTTTTGTAGTGGTCAGCAAGTTTTTGGCGACAGTCACCGACGGTGAAATCTTCAGTTATCTTCAGTTCTTCTGTTGGATGAAACATACAGGGGAATAGTAATGACATCACGCCCATCTAGCATGACAATAAAAAGAAAACAGTAATCGAGCCGTTAAATTAGTTCTAGTCGGAGAAAAGCAAAAGTATACAATATATTGTGAGGTCGCAATAATCTGACCATCGCGCGAATAACTACCATGATTGTGCAAAGAATGCTGTTTGATGTAGCAAACCGGTAGACCCTGTATTGACTATAATGGTTATAAATGCAGTATAGCAGGAAGTAGCAGGAAACATGTTCGGTTTTGTTATCATGGAGGATTTTAGAATATTTCTCAAACTATTCAATAAAAGTTGGTCCCTAACAATTATTAAAATCGGATATTATTCAAAACATTTCAGTCGTTTCTGAACCGATTTTGTCAATTCAAAGCGGTTGATTCTGTCTTTAAAATTTGAAAAGGGGGGTTCAAACCCCCCAAAAACAGCAATTTGTTGGTCAAGGGGGGGGGGGGGGGGGGTTGAACCCCCCCCCCCCCCCCCCCCTGGGTACGCCTGTGATGGGGATTAATATTTGTTCCAGCCGGATTATTGATATATCGATTTGGATCAAACAATGTTTATTTTGTATTAAGAATACTGTGCTCGAATAATATGTAGTTATATTTAGTCAATGATTAAAGTCACTTCTTGGACAAATATAAAGTAAATGAATCACATTAAAGGGATAGCCCCTCTTTTGCAAGCCAAATTTCAACAGTTGCGAGGTTATTGTCTTATATGAAATAATATGTTATTTAATAGCATGCCTGACCAAATTAGGGCTTGACATATATTTTTCGTGGAGTTATAGACCTATAACTAATAAACCATCCTCCAACGGTTAATTGTGGATTATGCGTGTTTTCACCCGGTGAGTAAGTTCATACACAGATTTCACGGAGCGCCAGATCGCTATGGGTGACCCCTACGTGACCCGCGCTAGCTACGTGGCCCGCGCATAAATAACAATGGGTAAGCGTTTACTAAACAAAATACTCAAACCTCGCTGAAACTGACTACATGTAATTATATTCTTCATTTTTAAAATCTTTTTCTGTGACATACGTTTACAAATATCGGCTTCACAATACATTTACAAGATTAAGTACAATATTGTTGTAATATTATGCTAATCCAGTTAAACTCCTTTATCGACCGATATATTATAGTTTGAATGGAGGGACGCATTCGTTTTTCATTCGTAGAATCCAAATTACAGGGCTGTTCGATCTGATTTTGTTTGTGTGTGTTACATTGATCCCCATCCGTCAAATGAAATTTGTTCAGACGTTTTGTAAAAGAGGACATGTCCCTTTAAGATATTGCGCTATTTCCGTTAAAAAAAGTTAATAACACAAAGGGCACCCTCTAGATATATCAAGTTTCAACCAACATGTGAGTGTTATGTTTTGTTAAAGGGATAAATCAGTTTTGGTATAGAGGGAACTTTACGAAATAATTTGTTTCGTGGGGTAATTCAATGAGGTAATGTCAAATATGAAAGAGCATATTTTTTATGACACACACTAAGAAAAAAAGGTACAACTTTGCACCTTTAAAGGTGCAAGTGATGCAACACTGGCGGCTCCTTTTAAAGTACAACTTTGCACCCTCAACATAGGATGCAATTTTGCACCCTTTCTTGAGGGTGCAATCTTGCACCTTTAACGGTGCAAAGTTGTACCCCAAAGGTACAAGATTGCACCCTCAATAAGGGGTGAAAATTGCACCCTATGTTGAGGGTGCAAATTTGTATCTTAAAAGGAGCCACCAGTGTTGCATCACTTTGCACCTTTGTTGTACCTTGTTTTCTTAGTGTGCAGAATGAATTTGATTTGATCGAAATCGGTTTGGAGACGGCAGAAATATCCATAAACATAACCATTAGTAATTATTTTGGCGTCCCACAATAGTTCAATCATTTTTAGTAAGGTGTCGAAAATCGTACAATTTCTAAAAATGAACAAAAGATGTTTTAAAATAGTTGTTGATGATCTTTCTATGTAATCATTATTTGAACAAAACATCGCATGCACAATCTTTAATTGAAAATGGCTAAACAGTTTTTTAGAGAGCACCCTCATGAGTT
Organism: Echinarachnius parma; assembly: GCA_037951105.1. Classification (NCBI taxonomy): domain Eukaryota; kingdom Metazoa; phylum Echinodermata; class Echinoidea; order Clypeasteroida; family Echinarachniidae; genus Echinarachnius; species Echinarachnius parma. The sequence continues at coordinate 72,489 of JBAMJV010001322.1, read as the reverse complement.
GTTACTGCTCTTTTCAATGATAACAGGCTTTTTACTTAGTCGTTTGTAATGTGTTATACCTTTCAAGCATGGTAGAGTTATAAATAATTTGCACTTTATTGCTCCCGCAATATTACATATGTATTAGAGACAAACTTTCATTCAATACTACTCGTGGAAATGTTTTTTTTAGTCTACACATGTTAAACATTGTTTTATAATTATTTTTAGAAACTCCCTATAGAATGATTATTTATTGTTCCCGCAATTAAGAAGAAAATAAAAACATAATATTGTACTTAAAGTACCTGAGCGAAGAAATATCACAAAATAGACAAATTATACATGTACGGGAAGCTTATACCAACCAGAACACAAATCATCTGCTCTTAAGTCTTGAAATATCAATGAAACGCGATAAGAAGCGTTTTTCAAAGACCCTTCTCAGAGCCTCTATACTTGGTTTGAAACGGGAATTACCGAGTACTGGATAATGACGTCACACGTGCGAGTCCCCCGCCTAGCGCGTAGAGCGAGACGTATACAACTGTGTATTAAAACCCTCACAAGAAGTTCCGCAATTCAAGTTTGAGCGTTCATATATCTCATGTTACTTTATTACCGTTCATGAGTTTGGTATGATTGGAAGGCTTGTATTCATCACTTTAAACTGATATGACATTTGCCATGAATATGTTATCATGGAATGAGCATGACACCCGAATATGGGGCAAAGTCAACAGTGAAATGTTGCAAAATGCATTGATAAAACAACAGTGTACCCTCCTTTTGTTGTGAAAACGGTGTTATGAATGATGTTCAGTCGGTCATGCGTGAATGTCAATGGCGTTTTATAATTTGTTTAAAGGATGACATATACGTTTATGATGTTGAGGTAACGATTGTTTATGTTGAGATTAAAAGTGAGCAAAGAAAAATGAGATTCCAACGAGATTCGAACCCGAGACCTCCGGATTGCTAGACCGGTGCTCTACCGACTGAGTTATAGAAAACCCTACGACGGCGTTCTTCTCAGAAACCCCTTAAGTCATCATTGCTCAAGAAATCAGAAGCTTTTATAAACCTGACATATACCCGAAGCGGATTAAAATCAACTTGGGGATATATGCGAGGGATCGCCGAAGCGATACAGCTTTTTGTAATAATTAATTCAAACATATAGGGAAACTGACCAAGAATATATTGTGATTAAAAGTGAGCAAAGAAAAATGGGATTCCAACGGGATTCGAACCCGAGACCTCCGGATTGCCAGACCGGTGCTCTACCGACTGAGCTATAGAAAACCCTACGACGGCGTTCTTCCCAGAAACCCCTTAATTCATCATTGCTCAAGTAGTCAGAAGCTTTTATAAACCTGACATATACCCGAAGCGGATTAAAATCAACTTGGGGATATATGCGAGGGATCGCCGAAGCGATACAGCTTTTTGTAATAATTAATTCAAACATATAGGGAAACTGACCAAGAATATATTGTGATTAAAAGTGAGCAAAGAAAAATGGGATTCCAACGGGATTCGAACCCGAGACCTCCGGATTGCCAGACCGGTGTTCTACCGACTGAGCTATAGAAAACCCTACGACGGCGTTCTTCCCAGAAACCCCTTAATTCATCATTGGTCAGTTTCCCTATATGTTTGAATTAATTATTACAAAAAGCTGTATCGCTTCGGCGATCCCTCGCATATATCCCCAAGTTGATTTTAATCCGCTTCGGGTATATGTCAGGTTTATAAAAGCTTCTGACTACTTGAGCAATGATGAATTAAGGGGTTTCTGGGAAGAACGCCGTCGTAGGGTTTTCTATAGCTCAGTCGGTAGAGCACCGGTCTGGCAATCCGGAGGTCTCGGGTTCGAATCCCGTTGGAATCCCATTTTTCTTTGCTCACTTTTAATCAGAAGCCCTAGACGGCCCTCAGAGTCCGGCCTTCGAAGTAATGGTATCGCCCGCCATAGTGAATGCCGTGAGCTTCCCTCCACCTAGCCCTAAAGGGAAGGACTTAGGCATGCTGCGGCAAATGATGGAGGCGGACACAGAACCTTACTCTGAGGACCCCGCCTCTACAGCACCCCCGGCCGTGACTTGGAGTCCGGCTATCCGGCGAGTGCAGGTGGGGGCGCCAGTGGAGCCTCTTTCGAAGGAGGCGATTTTAGCGAACCAATGTGTCCAAGTAACGGAGCGTTCCACACAACGCCACTATGGTCCGGGGGCCAGTACGTCAGAGGAGACCCAAGAGCGCGAATACGAGGTGGTCATCCTCCATGCCGGCTCCCGGACCGCGCCTCAAGGCCGCCCGCACACCCGGGTCCATAGTTTGCAAGGGGAAGCAGCAGGAGAGGCGCTCTCCACGGAAGGACTGGCCAAGGTGATGGCAGGCCGCATCACCAAAATAACTGAAAGAAAGACCAAGTCCATCTTCCAAGCGGAGGCGGTGGTGTACAAGGAAGAAGAGATCAGGGAATACGCCCTTGATTTGAGGGCCGCTATCGATTTGTCCTGATAAATAAGAACTTTATACAAGAACTCTTAACTCAAGGATAAAAGGGCATCCGATTGTCCTTTTATAAGAACTCACATTAAAAAAAAAAACTATACATCGTTCATGATTAGTGTACATAACAGTTTCCATACATTGTTCGTCTTATGTTATACCCATGTTTTAATAATTGTTGTTTTATGCACATCATTTCTTTTGAATTTTAAGAAACCTTGAAAGATTACTGTATTTGTATATCCATGTATTAAGTTATGTTATCAGTAAATAAATGAAACATGACCATTGATGGTGCAACATTTTATTTTTTATGTATTCGCCCTTTACAATTATTTATGTTTTATGGGGATCGCTACCTCCGATTGCTTAGGAGTTAGTATTGGGGTTAGAGTCTGCGTCAGACAGAGTTACGATTTCAGTTTCGATGTATGTACAGTTTGATTTATTTTGTTTGTTATTGTTAAAACGCCATTGATGTGATCGCTCGGCTACCATTTATCCTGTGTACATAGATAACTTGTACGACCATGCATGTGGTCAATGAGCAGTAGTTTTGTCAGGCGTATTGAATAAGTTTTGTCAATATAAGCTATGATCATTATGTCTATTTATCTTTTGTTGATGAACCACCAGTTAACGGATTTAAATGGGTGGTTTGCGGGACGAGACCCTTCAGCTGATACATGTGTTATTGACCCCTTTATAACCTTGATGTACTTATGTATTCCATATTTGTTGTTTTTAAGTTTGTTTAACCATTGTTTGGTGTCAGTTATAATTTCGTATTTGCATTGACCGGTTTAAGTCCGAGGACTGACTTATCTTGGGAGGGGGTTATGTGACGAAATTGTAACCAAGCCTTTAACCATAAATGTGCCTTTCATTGTAACCGTATTTCGTAAGCTGTGTATCACTGTAGTATTGACTGATGTACCACATTGCATGTTGTGTATATGGTTGTGTTAGATTGTGTATCCAGCTTGTTTTGTATGTGAAGCATGCGATCGCGTCATATCATGTGAGCTTGGTGTAGCTGGCTAGCGCACACACACGATCTCCACAGACACACTGATCCGACGTCGACGGACGTGGATAGCGGAGTGCGGTGTGTGTGGAAGATAGTCACGTCATAGTTAAATCGGGGCAGTTGGAAATAGGCCGTGGCTCAGACAAGACGTGTGTGTGTGTGTGTGTGTGTGTGAAGTAGCCAGTTGCACTGAGACGGGACGCCTAGTCGAGATCGCCCGAACGACTTGTAAACGCATCGAGCAAGGGGCAAGTGCCACTATTTATAAAGGCAAACTTCTTGTGTGATGTGTCTGATTGGGGGAAAGTCAGCTGCAAATCCCTAGTGTGTCTAAAGAACCCAACGGGGTGTTGTTGTCGGGTGTGACCAGCTATTGGCTGTGGTGAGAATTGGAACTCAGATAATGATATGATAAAGTCAGACTTTTAGTTTTAGAATTCACTTAGTTTCATTTTTTTTCTTTTCTGTTTCTACTAGAATTTTGTTTTACAAATTTAGTTAGGGCCAGGCCTTCAAAGTTTGGATTTCAACGCCATCAAGTTCATGCTGAGGACTGAGGGAATGAAAGCAAAACCGTACAGCCTAAGGTAATTGAGGACGCAGACGAGATGAAGTCTTGAAGATGAATTCATGATGAAGATATGTGGTCAATGTGTACCAAAGTCCATGTAAGTATTCCATTAATTTAGACTGGGGATAAATTAGACTGGGTTCTACTAATATATTACCGCATATTACTGGGTTATTACCATATTACCGCATATATACTGCATATATTACCATATTACCCCACATACCATATTACCGCATATATACCGCATATATTACCGCATATTACTGGGTTCTACTGGGTTATATAATTTTGTAAACATTAAGCTATAGGAATTAATATAGGAAAGAATATAACAAGTTCAAAGCATAATACCTTTTTGTTTAATCTGATAATATTCTAATGATTGAAAATGAGCAAAGAAAAAAAGGCTTCGCCAGGAATCGAACCCGAGACCTCCGGATTGCTAGACCGATGCTCAAACCATCAAGCCATGAAGACTTTTGAATGGCGTGCGTTTCCATGAAACCCTTTTCAATGCTCTATTAGTCAGAAGCTATATAAACTGAGCCAATCGCAATGATAATTAAATCTACTTTTATAGAGAAAGGCGCAGGATCACGCGAAGTTAATGCAGCTTTTTTGTATTAATTAAATTCAAACATAGATGAAACTGACTAGAAATATTTAAATGATTGAACATGAGCAAAGAAAATAGGCTTCGCCGGGAATCGAACCCGAGACCTCCGGATTGCTAGACCGGTGCCATCAAGTCATCATCAAGCCACGAAGCGGCTCAGTTTATATAGCTTCTGATTAATCGAGCATTGAAAAGGATTTCATGGGAACGCCCGCCATTCAAAAGTCTTCGTGGCTTGATGGTTTGAGCACCGGTCTAACAATCCGGAGGTCTCAGGTTCGACTCCCGGCGAAGCCTATCTTTCTTTGCTCATTATCAATCATTTAAATATTTCTGATAAATATTTTGTAAGATTGGGGGAAATTGTTGACATGGACGTAGCTCACTGACGATGTGCTTGGCTTATTTTACTCTTGTTTCAAGATAAGATTACACGCAAGGAATCACACTTTTCTTACATTGTAATATGGAACAGAAGTTTTAGTTGCTGGTCGGGCAAGCAAAATATACCGTTGACCGTGGCAGTAGGGCAAGTGCTAGTGACAAACCCTGCCTAAGACAAAATTGTTAGAAACAGACAGATATAATGGAATACATCTCTTATTTTTCCATCCCTGCCACATGTCTTTATCTGTTTACAGTTGATCCAGAAGTATAACTTTGCTCTGATGATGTGATGAGGCCTTACGCAAGTTGAGATGACTACATGTACAACTGATGACACCACTTCAACATATCAATGCCATACAAGTGCACACCAGCCTTTACATCGCATTGTTTCTCATCACTTGCACATGATAAATTAGCTTCTTTTTTTTATTCCCATCGAACTCTATTATAATGTGATTTAAAAAGAGCAAAGAAAATGAGATTTCAACGGGATTCGAACCCGAGACCTCCGAATTGCTAGACCGGCGCTCTTATCGACTGAGCTGTAGAAAACCCTAGTTCGATGTTCGGCCCTGAAACCTCTTAGTTTTTATTTGTCACATGGTCAGAAGCTATTATAAACCTGACTCTATTATAGTTAGTCTTTCATAAATAATTATTACTAAAAGAGCATTGAAACCCTGCCCCTTCAAAAGTATTTTGCAAATGGATGATTAATATGAAAAGATCACCCTTGTCTATCATTTAGGAAATACACTGGGGCTGAGGGCAACTTTGCCCCCTAATTTTCCAAATAGAGAACTTAAGGGAAACATTTTATGATATCCATCAAATTGAAAATGTAGCCACCTAAAATTTAAATTAATTCTTTCTGTGCGATTGAATTATTTCTTGTACAAAATTGAAGAAAAATGTACAACAAAATAAATTTCACTACCCATGTAGAATTTGTATTCCTTCCTGGTGTCAATTTTTATTAGAACCTGTGTGCTTTTGAAGTTATTTTTAAATGGAATGTAAGTCTTCATCATGTCTTTAAAATTATTTTGTTTAAAGAAAATAATCTCACAACATCTTTACAAACCTTTGATTTATTTTTATGAATATTGATAAACATTTATTGTTATTTTTAAGTAATAATCACAATAACTTTGGAGAAGCAGTGATGGTGGTGATGATGATGATGCTAATGATAATGATGCTGACGATGATCGTGACGATGACGGGGGGGGGGGGGGGAGTGATGATGATGATGATGATGTTGATGGTGTTGATTATGAAGATGTTGACAATGTTGATTGCGATGATGATAAAGATGAAGTTGATGAAGCATGATGATGGTAATTATGAAGATGATGCTAATTTGAAAAATATTATGATGTCGATGATATTGATGTTGATGATGAAGATGATCATTAACGTAATGATGGAGTTGACAATAGTGATGATATCGATAACGATGTTGATGAATATATCGACAATGTAAATTGTGATGACGGTGATCACGACGATTGTCACATGTAAATTAGGTCTTTATTTATTAGGAATTAATTGGGACCCCGTCGACAAAGGGCGACGTGATTTAAAAAGATTTGGCGGTGAAAAACACATGTGACCCTGGGCGCGGTTTTGGAGAATCATTGTTAATAGTGGGAAGAGGAAAAATTAGGTAGAAACGATTTTTAGTTGGGACGGAGAGCAGGCGTCTGGTTTACGAGTGAAAATTATTATTTTGCCTGGTATTGTAAATGCAGTTGGAATATTTAATGGAGTTTAAATGACAGTGAGGTCTATAGTATTTTATTAAATAAATATTCAGCATTTCAAGGCGATAACCGGCAGAGAGATCCTCGTTGGCACCTTCCTCGCTCTTACCCGGATACAGGATATAGTACCGTATCCGGGACCTCCATTTTCCGCCGGAGTTAGGGGAGGCAGCCCTTTAGAACTCCCGCGGGCCTCGGCAGTGGTGTCGGCTTACGACAGAGTACTTGTGATCGATCAGGATCGGCCACCATCAATGCACTCTTCACACGATCGATTGTCAGCAAATCAGCGCATAGAAACAACGTCAGGAGCCACGTCTGGGACGTGGCGGCAACCACCTCATCATTATCTCATCAGTCAGCATGTAAACATTCGCATAATCAGCAGATCATCTTCAAAAATAGACCGCGGGACTTTTGTTAGGCTTCATAGCTATATGGCCATCTAAGTATTTCTTTTATTTATTATTATTTTTGTTGGTATTACTTATTTATCTATTTTTCTTTTGTCCTTAGTTTTCTTTTTCTTTTTGTTTTCTTTTTTTCTTATTACGCGTATAACAAGTGGGTTTTGTATGTAATTATATTATACATTACTTTTACTTACTTATTTCATATTGCACTACGCAAAGGTTTTATGGTATTTTAGCATTTCTCCTTTTTAGGGTATATCTATGGCAATGAAATTGAATTCACAGTGAATATTATCAGTGGCTACACGCATAGTTTTTACTTTAATTAAAGATTTATATATGCCTAATTTATTTGTTTGATGATTCTTGATATATACATTTTAATTGATACTTACTGTTGGAAGTTTGAAATTAAATATTAAATTGTGTCATTTTCTAACTTTATATACTATTCTATAGTTGTCTTATTTTTTGTGTATAGCTTAAAGGGAGAGATCCTCTTTTGCAAGGCAAAATTCAAAAGTTGCGAGGTTATTGTATTATATGAAAGGAAATGTCATTTAATAGCATGCCTGAACAAAATTAGGGCTTGAAATCTCTTTTTCGTGGAGTTATAGACCTAAAACTGAATAAACTGAGGGACGTCGGTTAAATAGGTTTATACGTATTTTCGGCCGGTGAGTAAGTTCGTACATAGATTTCACGGAGTGCCAGATCGGTATGCATGACCCCTACGTGACCCGCGCTAGCTACGTGACCCGCGCATAAGTATTACTGTGTGAGCGTATACCAAGCAAAATACCCAAACATCGCTTAAACTGACTACATGTAATTATATATACTTTCTTTTTGAGATCTTTTTCCGTGACATACATTAACAAATACCTTCACAATACCTTTACGAGAATTAGTACTACATTGTTTTAATATTATGCTAAATCCGTTGAACTCCTTTATTGACCGATATATAGTTTAAATGGAGGGACACATTCGTTTTTCATTCGTAGAATCCAAATTAGAGGGCTGTTCGCTCTGATTTTTTTTTTGCGTGTTATATTTATCCCCATCCGTCAACTGAAAGCTGTTCAGACGTTTTGTAAAAGTGGACCTGTCCCTTTAAAAACCACAAACCCTTGACAATTAGTGGCGACCTTGCCAGGACAGAAAGTTATTTATTAATTTAAAATTGTTTAGGTGTGGTTTATACTTTGTTTTGTAAAGATCTTTCTTTAAACAACCATAAATTTAAGTTGTCTTTGTTTTGTATTCTTAAATACTATTTCTTGATCCAGTTGAGATCGAGGTGTACTGACGTGGGGTTCCTCAGTCTGCGCTGGTTATCGCCTTCTGCTGATTACTGCATCAGGCCCTGTTTTGGTAAGCAGTCGTGTTAATATAGTTAGGGTTGTTAGGGATTATGGATATTGAAAAATTAATGCAGATTGGGAAAAAATTGGGGCACCAAGGGCCAGCTCTCCAGGCTTTCATAACAGGGGAACAGAATAGACTTAGAGATGTAAGGGCAGAAGAGCGCGATCGCATGCAAGAGGAGAAAGAATTGGTTGGGCTCCAATTGGATTTAGAGAAAACTCGAGCGGCAAATGGACAAAGAAACCAAGGAAATCAGGGACTAAGTAATGTATTACACCCTCCAAAACTCCCCCTGTTTGTTTGCGGTACTGATTGTCTTAATACCTACGTAAATAGGTTTGAAAGGTAAGCCACCGCCCAGGCCTGGCCGCGTGATGTTTGAAAAGCTCTCAACACTTACGCGAGATTGGATGACAAGGACGCCCTCAACTATGACAAGGTGAAGACAGCCATCCTGAAAAGATACGCAATCACTAGCGAAGGGTTCAGGAAGAAATACCGGAGTGCCAAGCCAGAGTCGGGGGAAACAGCATCACAATATGTTGTAAGGATACGGAGTTATCTTGAGAGATGGGTGGAACTGGCGGGAAAAGGTCAGAACTATGAAGGACTTGTGCACCTACTCCTTACCGAACAATTTTTTCAGCATGTTCTAAGGATATGGAGACGTTCATCCGAGAGAGAGACCCCACAGATATGAAGGAGTTCGCTGCTATTGCCGACCGGTTCATTGAAGCGCGGTCAGGATGGCACACTGGATCTCAAAGTAGTGGGAAGTCGTTGCCTCAGATGAAATACGATTCTTCTCCCCGCAACCCTACCGGTGATAGAAGGCCCCGGCCCGCAGAAGGACAACGTACCAGACCTCAGGGATGTTTCATCTGCGGAAGGACCCGGCATATTGCCAAGAACTACAGACAGCGGGACAGAAAGAAAGAGAGAGGAGCGTCAGCAATGGATCGACAGGGGAATCAGAGCTCGGATCAAGACTCCTTTGAAGAACTAGTAGACATTGATGATCGCGATCCGAGAGAGGTCGAATCAAGAGAGCAAGACGAAGCATCGAGTTCGAAGAGGCGTAACCGTGAGGAATCAGAAAAAAGGTAACGCCTGTTTGTTAGTTGATTCTTGTTTTTCATGTGCCGGAATGGAACCGGACAAGACGAGCAAGGTGGAAAATTCGCCTTTGCCAATGGTGAGCGTCGCTTGCGGCGCAAAGGCAGTGCGTTCGATGCCCGTGATGAAGGGTTTGGTCAACAGCACAAGAGTAAATGTTCTCCGGGACAGCGGATGCTCGACTGCGGTGGTGAAAACGGGACTAGTTCGACTGGATCAGATGACCGGACAGGAAAGAATCTGCGTGCTGATTGACGGCACAGCGAAGAGGTTCCCTGTTGCTAAGGTCAAGATAGATTCTCCCTTCTTCGTAGGCGAGTTAGAAGTCTTATGTATGGACAACCCAGTGTACGATGTGATACTCGGAAATGTCGAGCATGTCCGGGAACCGGGTGACCCGAATGCAGGTTGGCATGGTGAGGAAGGGATGGCGGTCGAAACGAGAAACCAGCGGAAGAGAGAATTAAAGCCTCCCAAGATATTGAAGGTGCCGGGACAGATAGATATTGCGACGGCAGCAGAATTTCGCAAGGAACAAAGTGAGGATACATCACTCAACAAGATTCGACAACAAGTGACAACAAAGGAAGTGAGAACTAGTCGAAATGGGAGTAGATCTTCATTTGTGATGAAAGCTAGCCTTATCTATCGCGAGTTAAGCACGGGAATTGGGGATGTAACCCATCAGCTCGTTGTTCCGCGAAAATGTCGACGACAGATCCTCCAGTTGGCACATGAATCGATCCTGGGAGGACATTTGGGAGCACACAAAACTGCTGAAAAGATGCTACATAATTTGTTCTGGTTAGGCATCAGAGCTGACGCTGGGAGGTATTGCCGTTCCTGTGATGTGTGCCAGCGCTCGCTGCAAAAGGAAAGGTTAGCAAAGTTCCGCTGGGATCTACTCCTCTGATCGAAGTACCATTTCACCGGGTAGCGGTGGATATTGTGGGACCAATTTCCCCAGTGACATCGAAGGGCAACCGATACATCCTGACGCTCATGGACTACGCCACAAGGTATCCGGAGGCAGTACCTTTGAAGAATATTGACACAGTTTCGGTGGCTGAGGCACTGTTCAGCATGTTCTCGAAAGTCGGATTTCCACAAGAGATGCTGACGGATCGAGGTACCCAGTTCACGTCGGACGTCATGAAGGAAGTCAGCCGACTTGTGTCAATCAGACACCTCACCACTACACCTTATCACCCTGCGTGTAACTGGCTAGTGGAGAAGTTCAACGGCACGATGAAGCAAATGCTTAAGAAGATTAGCGAGGAGCGACCTTCTGACTGGGATCGATACCTAGACGCGTTACTGTTCGCGTATCGAGAAGCGCCACATGACTCTACCGGGTTTGCGCCGTTCGAACTACTATATGGGAGAGTCGTTCGCGGGCCGCTGATGATCGTCCGAGAGTTGTGGACAAACGGGAGCACAGGACAAGAAACGAAGACGACATACCAATATGTCATGGACCTGCGAGAGAAACTAGAGTCAACATGTCAACTTGTACAGGAACAGTTGAAGAAGTCACGGGATCGGTACCGTGAGAAGTATAATCGGAAGGCGAGGATGCGATCATTCAAGGTCGGTGACGAAGTGCTGTTTCTACTACCAACTGATCACAACAAACTGTTGATGCATTGGAAAGGTCCGTTCCGAGTCATTGGGAAGGTGGGCAAACTGGACTATCGTGTGGACCTTGGTTCAAGAGTTACGACCTTTCACGCAAACCTTCTCAAGGAGTATCACCGACGGGACGAAGATGTTGATGCAGTGGGAGCTGGGTTTGCGTCCTTGGAGATCGCAGCTGTGTCCGTCATAGAAGAAGATGAAGTCGAGGACGACGCCGAATCAGACTCGATGAGAAATCAACCCATGACAAATGAAAAGCTGTTGCATGTGCCAACACTCATGACACTACGACAGACGCAGACAGCAGCCGACGTGAACATCAGCAACACACTGACGGAGGAGCAACAACAGCAAATTCGGAAGTTAATTGGAAACTACACCGATGTCCTGACTGATGTCCCTGGCGGGACAAGCTTAGGGTATCACGACATCGAGGTGACAGATCCGCGACCGATCAAATCGCGACCATATCCACTCCCTCACGCTCTTCGACAGGTTGTTGACGAGGAAGTAAAGGAGATGCTAGATCTTGATGTGATTGAACACTCATCATCACCGTATGCATCCCCGATCGTGTTAGTGAAGAAGGCGGCTGGCTCGAACCGATTTTGCTGCGACTTTCGGAAACTAAACTTGGTGACAGTATCAGATGCAGAGCCAATACCTGATCCGGAGGAAATATTCGCCAAACTTGCCAAGGACAACTATTTCAGTAAAATTGACCTCACCATGGGTTACTGGCAACTGCCCCTCACCGATCGTGCCAAACCCACGACGGCCTTTGTGACACCAAATGGCCTGTACCAATTCAAGACAATGCCGTTTGGTCTGGTCAACGCCCCGGCGAGTTTCAGCAGAGTCATGCGAAACCTGATCCGAGGCATGGACGGTGTGCACAACTTCATCGATGACATTATTGTACACACCATCTCATGGGAATAGCATCTTGATGTCTTACGAGAATTGTTCACACGACTTCGCAAGGCGAATCTGAAGGCGAAACCCACCAAGTGTGTTTTGGGATATGAGGACCTCGAGTTCCTTGGCCACCAGAGCGGAAGAGGAAAAATCCAACCCAATCCAGCAGGCAACTCAACCACAGACGAAACGACATTTGCGGTCGTTTCTGGGGCTAGCAAACTACTACCGGAAGTTCGTGCCCAACTTTGCAGCCATAGCAGTACCACTAACCGATCTCACGAAGAAAGGAGAACCAAACAAGCTTCGCTGGGGAGAAGCGCAGATGAGAGCGTTCGACAGTCTGAAGGCAAAGTTGACAAATTCCCCCGTCCTGCACCTACCGGAGGTTGACCGCCCCTTCATCCTAAGGACAGATGCATCGGAGACCGGGATTGGTGCGGTTCTGCTGCAAGAATTTGAGGAAGAGAAGTTCCCGGTAGCGTTCGCCAGCAAAAAGCTACTTGCTAGAGAGACGCGGTATTCTACGATTGAGAGAGAATGCCTCGCAGTAGTTTGGGCCGTTCAAAAATTCGAGCCCTACCTCTATGGACGGGAATTCGTTTTGGAAGTCGACCACGAGCCATTGCGGGCGTTGCGACGAGGCAAGCTTACAAATGGACGAGTGTGCAGATGCGCACTGGCCCTCCAGCCGTACCGATATCGCGTAGAGGCAATCAAAGGGAAGGACAATGTCGGTGCTGACTATATGAGTCGTCTCTATTAGTTTGAGATAGATGAACGAAACACGATGTAGTAGACTGAATATTAGTAAATTGAGTTTGATTAAAGTTATTTTCCCCCTAAAATTTTTTTTTGAAAATGGGGTAAATTGTCCCAAGTAAATTAGGTCTTTATTTATTAGGAATTATTTTGGACACCGTCGACAGAGGGCGACGTGATTTAAACAGATTTGGCGGTTAAAAACACACGTGACCCGGGGCGCGGTTTTGGAGAATCATTGTTAATAGTGGGAAGAGGAAAAATGAGGGAGATACGATTTTGAGTTGGGACGGAGAGCAGGCGTCTGGTTTACGAGTGAAAATTATTATTTTGCATGGTATTGTAAATGCAGTTGGAATATTTAATGGAGTTTAAATGACAGTGAGGTCTATAGTATTTTATTAAATAAATATTCAGCATTTCAAGGCGATAACCGGCAGATCGTTGGCACCTTCCTCGCTCTTACCCGGATACAGGATATAGTACCGTATCCGGGACCTCCATTTTCCGCCGGAGTTAGGGGAGCCAGCCCTTTAGAACTCCCGCCGGCCTCGGCAGTGGTGGCGGCTTACGACAGAGTACTTGTGATCGATCAGGATCGGCCACCATCAATGCACTCTTCACGCGATCGATTGTCAGCAAATCAGCGCAAAGAAACAACGTCAGGAGCCACGTCTGGGACGTGGCGGCAACCACCTCATCATTATCTCATCAGTCAGCATGTAAACATTCGCATAGTCAGCAGATCGTCTTCAAAAATAGACCGCGGGACTTTTTTTAGGCTTCATAGCTATATGGCCATCTAAGTATTTCTTGTATTTATTATTATTTTTTTTTTTGTATTACTTATTTATCTATTTTTGTTTTGTCCTTAGTTTTCTTTTGTTTTTCTTTTTTTTTTCTTTTCTTATTACGCGTATAACAAGTGGGTTTTGTATGCAATTATATTATACATTACTTTTACTTACTTATTAAATATTGCACTACGCAAAGGTTTTATGCTATTTTAGCATTTCTCCTTTTTGGGGTATATCTATGGCAATGAAATTGAATTCACAGTGAATATTATCAGTGGCTACACGCATAGTTTTTACTTTAATTAAAGATTTATATATGCCTAATTTATTTGTTTTATGATTCTTAATATATACATTTTAATTGATACTTACTGTTAGAAGTTTGAAATTAAAGGGGTAGTTTAGTTTTGGTAGAGAGGGCGCTGCATATCACAATTTTTTTGTGAGGTAATGAAAAACTGAGTGTCGAATTTGAGAGAACATGCCATTTTAATGGCAGAATAAACTTTATTTGGTAAAAATCGACCCAGAAACGGCTGAAATATTAATAAATATATCTGATCTTATAATTATTTGGGGCCCAAATAATTGGATGATTTTTAGAAAAAAATAAAAAAATGCTTGCACTTTTTTTTAAAAATTCAAAAGCGTTTTATAAATAGTTGTTGATGATCTCGCTATTTAATCATTATATCAATAAAACATCACATGCATAATTTTGAATGAAAAATGGTTGAAAACAATGCCTTTTAAAAAAGCGCCCTCTTGTGTTTTAATGGCTCTTTTTGAATGATAACAGGCTTTTTACTTAGTCGTTTGTAATTTTGTATACCTTTTGAGCATGGTGGAGTTATAACTATTAGTTTATAATGTTACTGTGCAGGTTTTGGCTACTAAAGTTCAGCCTTACCAAAACTAAACTACCCCTTTAAATATTAAATTGTGTAATTTTATAACTTTATATACTATTATATAGTTGCCTTATTTTTTGTGTATAGCTTAAAACCACAAACCCTTGACATAAAGATAACGTTGAATCATGATGGTTATTAAGAAGATGATGTTAAAAATGAAGACAACGTAATTTAAAACATATGATGTTGATACAATTGATTGTGATGATGAAGATGATGCTGATAATTATGATCATGCACGTAATGTTGATGGTTTGTCAATAGCGGTGTGTCGATAATGATGGTGATGAAGTCATAAAGATGTCGACAATGTTAATCGTGATGACGATCATGACGAAGATGACGTTGATGAAGATGACGAAGCATGACGATGGTAAATATGACGATATTAATAATGATGATGATGCTAATTTGAAAATAATATTATGATGTTGGTAATATTAATGCTGAAAATTATATGATGATCATGAACGTAATTTTGATGGTGTTGACGATACTGATGTGTCGATAACGATGGTGATGAAGTTGTCGACAATGTTAATCGTGATGACGATGATCATGACGAAGATGACGTTAATGAAGATGAAGATGATGCTAATTTGTAAGTATTGTGAACGTAATGTTAATGGGGTTGTTGACGATGGTGACGATGTAGATAATGATGTCGAGTATGATGTTAATGATAACTAAATGGTGAAACAAATTGTGAGAATTACCACATTTGGGGAGAAATTTGACACCCGGTACCAAAAATATGAAAACTAATTACATGAACAAAAATAATATCTACCCATCTGATCCTGAAAAAATGAAAAAAACAAAACATCTTCTGGTATGGTTTTGTAAGAAAGATCACAAGTACACAACCAAGTCTTATGCATTTCTTTAAAATAAATGTGACGTAATAGGGTGTCAAATTAATCACATAACCACAACATATAGATCATAAATTAAATTTAGGACATGTCATACTCTTTTAAATGATACCTAGTACAAATTCCACTATGTTCGAAATGTGTATTATCATAGAGCAAGTCGTTATAATCAGACACACAACACACTACACGAAAATGTACTATTGGGACAACCCGCGCGCAAACGCAGTGCGGCGCGCGTCTTTTTTTATCGACATTGTCGGGTTTTTTCCCGACATGACCCTGCAAAATAACGTTTCGAGTGGATATTTCGTGTGAAGTGTAATGAATGCATGATTAATCATATATTAGAGTTACGGTTTTGCCCACGGAGGATAAATAGTGAAATATTATACTTTTCTGAAGCTTAAAAAAAAAAAAATGTGGTACGGATTATGCCTAATTTTCAATATTTGCCACAAATTTCTTGTTTAGATATTATATTCATCAGTAAATTTCTTTTTTCTTCCTCAATTTGATATATGAAATACAAAATTTGGTGAAGTATGAAGAAAGTTACGGTAGGTTTTCCAAGACACTTCGATAGCGTTCAACTCGTAAACAACTTGTTTATTTTATGCAAATGAGGTGATCCGGACGAAAGCTTTTCACGAGTTAATTGCACCCGAAAAATGCGCCTGATAAAATATAAAATTGTGGGCATTCAGCGGCAATCCAGCCCGTTGATTGGTTGAATCAGCATCACGCAGATTCTCCACGTCCCGCGAGGAAGAGAGATGGGGAGAGAGATTTTCTCCTTCCCCGCACAGCGCGTTGTTCCGAGAGGGAGTCTGGTATTGCGTTATTTGAACTAGGCCAACCACTGGCCCGCTTACACACCCCTCCGTACCATCCAAAGGAAATACTCTTTCGCATTTTAGTTCTTCTTAATTTGTACTTGAGTGGTATTTTCTTGGCTCCTGACCCGATTATACAACGTAGCGAAATAAAACTTACATATCCTGAAAGGGTATGAAACATGCTTTACAATGATTATAAAATCAATGAGACGCAATAAGCATAAACTATTACTTTTTACCGCTGAACTTCTTTTTTTTGGTTTATATTTGGCGACTAATTTTACTGTTAAAATTTGGCTTAAAGGCAATGGTGAGTGTTGGTCAAACTTAACTTTAGTAACAAAAACCTGCACGATTACGGTACAAACTAATAGTTATAACTTCACCATGCTCGAAAAGTATACACAATTACAAACGACAAAGTAAAACCCCTGTTATCATTCAAAAAGAGCCGTTACAACTCGAAGTGTCAAGAGTTAGCCAGCGCGAAGCACTAGCGTTCTAGGTCCTATTATACGGGACTGTAGTGCAGTGCGCGGTAGTATACGTATCGCAACTCGCAAGCCCCATTCGTTCGCCTTTCGTTCAGAGTCGCGCTAACACACGGAGAGAAGTCCATGAGGCGCATATATATCACTGATTATTTGCGGAATGGAGGGAAAAATCATAATCTTAATCCACCCGATAGTTGGATCACATATCGGAGAGTGAATTGCTGGTAAGTACCGTATCATATGTATAGTTTTAAGCACAATTAGCGTACACAAAAATATTTGCTTTCAGTTCTTTATTATGAAGACCTAGAACGCTAGTGCCTCGCACTAGCGTTCTCTAAAAAGTGATACCCGGGCGTCAACCACTTTTATATGATATTTTGAAAGCCAATTCCACAACAATTAGAGCATTTGAATGGGAATTATTATTATTTCCCATGTTTTTTTCGATGATCTTTCATATGGAATTGAAATCAGCCAAATCTGTTACAATTTATGTCGGGGGGCATTTTGGAAATTACCAACACTCACCATTGCCTTTAATACTTGATTAATTAATATAGACATAAAATATGATTCTTCCTCTAACATTTTATACCACATTCATTCATTAATGACTATGTTAAGGTTCCATTAAGCTCAAAATAAAACTCCTCTGCATTGCTCATTGGTGCGTGCCACTCGCAAATCTATGAATAGGATATGAATGCATACAGTGGAATCGGGCTGAGTTGCATCTGACTGTATAGTATACAGTTGCCACTTTTCGTACTTCCCCTTGGTGGTCATATAAACAGGTTTGACTGTATACTATTAAAAGGGGATGTTGTGAGGCTTGTTAAAGAAAAGTCTGAGGCAAGACCAATGAGATGACCTGACATTTATTTGCGCGATCCAGAAAGACAAGAGACAATAAATACTCAATATGCTCTTCGATGTGATGATCCTTGTAACTAATCATTAGCACAAGTCCGTCTTATTTTGCCGGTATGACATAGGCTATTTAGCTAAATAGACTCAAGTCTCTCCCCCCACCCCCCCCCCCCCCCCCCCCCCAATTGCGCTTAAAGGGACATTCCCTCTTTTGCAAGCCAAATTTCAAAAGTTGCGAGGTTATTGTCTTATACGAAAGAAAATGTAATTTAACGGCATGCCTGAACAAATTAGCGATTGAAATCTCTTTTTCGTGGAGTTATAGCCCTCAAAATAATAAAACGACAGATAGCGTTTAATTGTGCATTATCCGTGTATTCACCGGAGCGCAAGTTTGAACACGGATTCCACGGAGTACCACATTGCTGCGCGCGACCCCTACGTGACCCGCAGACATACCCGCGCTACGTGACCAGCGCACATATCGAACAGGGGCGCAAGCGGATACTAAACAAAACAACCACACCTCGCTAAAACTGACTACCGTATTTACCGGCGTAATCGCCGCATTCGCGTAAACGCCGCATGCCGACTTTGAGCATTGAAATTGAATAAAACAAAGTGGGAGAAAAGTGCACTAGGAAAACTGGCGACAACAAAAGCGGGAATTTAATGGTTTTCCAATGTTTTATCCTCATCTTGATTTCGAGCAAAAATATAGTTTTCCTTAATAGGAACGAGAACTCTAGCGCTACATGTATTACGAGATTGCCAGCACTTACGAGATTGTCAGCGCAGCTGGCTTACGCATGTACATGTACAAATATTTACTTACGTAAACGTTTGTACATCGAGTCAATCGCGTAGCTCGCGAGCACGCCTTAGCACGCCTACGCGGCGCTCTGCTGTGTTTGCCAAAACCATTTAGTGTACATTATCTTTATCATGCGATCATGCGCTGCGTCCATTATAATAACGCAGTAGCTAGATTGATGGCAGGCAAGCGTGGCGCTGGCAGTGCATTTGTTTCGTAACTTTGAAGTTAAAAACATATCGGATTTAGCAAATATCGGCAAGAAAATGTGAGAAACCATTCTAGGCCAGGGTAAACGTAGACAATTTGGTACATGTAATTATATATTCATTATTTTTGAGATCTTTTTCCATGATATATCTTTACAAATGTCGGCTTCACAATACCTGTTAAAAGAATAAGTACAACATTGTTGTAATATTATGCTAAATCAGTTAAACTCCTTTATTGACCGATAAATAGTTTGATGGAGGGACGCATTCGTTTTTCATTCGTAGAATCCAAATTACAGGGCTGTTCGATCTGATTTTGTTTTGGGTGTGTTACATTTATCCCCATCCGTCAACTAGAAAGTTTTCAGACGAATTGTAAAAGGAGGACAGTCCCCTTAACATTTTAAAAAGTAGCCAACATTATTTCATACATCATTTTTTAAATTACAATAATGTACATATTTAAAGATATAAAACTAAGAAGCACAATTAATTTGTTGTGCAATATGAAATGCAACAGATGATTTTTGGTAAAGAGAGTATAGTTCTGGTCAAACTGAATTTTAGTAACCAAAACCTGCACAATTACATTACAAACTAACAGTTATAACTCCACCATGCTCGAAAGGAATACAAAATTACAAATGACTAAGTAAAAAGCATGTTACCATTCAAAAAGAGCCGTTACAACACGAAAGGGTGCTTTCTAAACACTCATTGGGTTCAACCATTTAAAATAAGATATTGTGCATGTGATGTTGTGTTCAAATATATTGGTTATATATAAAGATAATTAAAACATATTTATAAACCTCTTTTGTAATGTTTAAAAAGAGAAAGCATTGTTTATTTTTGTTTACGGCTGGTGAAAAAAATTTCAAATAATTTTGGCACCCCAAATATATTACAAATTGTTATGTTTTTGGATATTTCAGCCATTTTTGAACCGATTTTGAAAAAGAAAAAAAGTATCTTCTGTCATCACAATTGCTAGCTCTTTCAAATTTGACAGACAAACTGTCTCACAAAAATCTCACAAAAAAATATTTTGTCTAGCGCCCTCTTTACCAAAACTCAACTATCCCTTTAAGCCAATTTTAAGTATTCATGAGCTGTTTTAAAAATATATAGTTTTATGTTTGCTATAAATAAATATTTCTGATTTAGGTATTGTTGTAAATTATAATTAACATCAACAGAAACGGTTGCATGGTATAAAGTGAGAGTTGTGTGTTGATCCCAAACAAAAAAAAAAGAAAACATAATCCATAACCATACAAAAAATGGTGGTACAACATCACAAACATTTTATTAGTCTTAGAGAGAACATGAATTCGTTTTGGTGTGAATTTTGTCATATATACATAGATCACATTTGCAGCTCAATATGTACTTACTTACTACCTACTGAGTAAAGTTTGCATAATATTTTAAAGGTATTTTATGTTGAAGATTTCTACAAATAATGGACATTGTTATGTATCCGGTCTAGAAACATCAATACATAATTAAGAACAAATCAAGCAGTCACTACTAAAGTGATTCAATAACCTTATATTTTTTTCCAAATGGAATATTTCAGACTTCAATCATACAGCAATTTCATTGTAATATTATAGAGAATGGCATGTAAGATTTTCATAGAAAATTATATTATTATAGGTAAGCACCAGAGCTTTGTAACGTTATTTATCATTTCAAATACATACCATAATTGATAATTCGAAGTTGTTTACAAGTAGTGGTTTCCATCACTATGTAGATACGCATAAGGGTCCTAACAACGGACAGTTAACATTTTGGTATCATCCTATCACCCACGGGACTTACGTAATACCTATTCATTAGTTGGGGATGAATGAATAGATCATCCCCCAGTTGAATGGGTATCAATGACATGTCTACGCCCGTGCTATCACCTCCTTACAATATTAAGTCATATCTGCAGTGTAGTTTTTTTGTTTACTACAAGCTCGAGAAAGATGTATACATTTGTTCCGAATTGGTATAACTACCCAAGGAAGAATACTAACAGTCCTACTCAGCACTCTCTAACCACTCCCTTCATAAATCATAATTACTTATAAGTCGCACTCACTTAATGTAAACATTGATTAATATAAATGAAATTCTGACCACGGCGAGCATTTAATACTAAGGGATTTCAGGGAAGAAACACACTTTACGGGATTTATATAGCTCAGCTGATAGAGCACCGGTCTAGCAATCCGGAGGACTTTCTCGGGTTCGAATTCCGGATAAATCTTGTTATCTTTGCTAATTTGTCAGCACTATTATTTTATTCTGGTCAGATCCCTGTGTTTGAAATAATACTAATTAATCAATTTAAAGTAGACTATACACTGATTCTACACAATCTGGACAAATATTAAGACGCTTAGAATGAGTGTATATCATGTCAATGCGCGTGTGTGAACGTTAAAGGGTTAATACATTTCTGGTAAAACTGAATTTTAGTAACTAAAACTTGTTCGATATCATACAAAAACGAATGCTTATATCTTAACCATGGTCGAATGCTACATAAGCATATAATGTACAAGGCTAGGTTCCAAGGTTGGAAGCAGCGCCCTCTAGAAACATTAAAGTTGGAACCATAACTAAACACTCTGAATGAGACGTTTGGTTAAGATAACGATTTGATAGGAAGACCATCAGACAACAATTACAATGCCACTATGATATTTATGTATTTATAGATATTTTTAGCTGTTTCTAAATCGATATCGATCATACAAATTTGTTTTTTGTATTTAAAATCCCGTGCTCTTTCATTACACATAGTATTTCATGACGTTGCAAATACGATATGTCTTGCAGTTCGCCCTCTACACCAAAACTGTACCACCCTATCAAACTATCAAATATTGTGCTACGATGCGAATGTATTCAATGAAATACTTTTTTAATCATCAAACATGAAATCATGAAAGTATTTTATTCCACACCCGGTATTACACTTAATTGCTCCACCAATTTAAACAACGTTATGTGTATTAGGTAAGTGTCCGTAACTTCAGTCTCTCTATAAACCTTATTACAATATAGTTTCATTGATTGAGATTAGTGCGTCAGGTTTAGCATAACTAAGTATGATCATGTGTTTCTTTTAAGTGGCAGAGTTTTCTTTTTAAAATGAAATTTAAAACAAAATAATTAAACTTACCTTCATGTAACGGCGTTGGTGTAAAAGCAGCTGTTGTTGGTGCAGGCTCTATACCCTGACATGCCTGAGCCACGGGCAGTCTGACTGACTCACTTTCCAACGAAGACGCCGATTTAGTTATCTCTGATGCAAGCTTTGTAGACAAATAACGCAGTTCAGCCTTATCCAAGATAACCTTGAGTTGCTTGGCCTGCTCAAGTCCAGCGCCGTTCTTCGTCTTCCATGCCATCATAATCTCAGTCGCAGCTTTTGCGGTGTCTTTCCCGTGCCTGTGCAATGTATTGTCGACCGAAGTCCATGACTTATCAAGCTTGACGCCTAGAACATCAAACTTGTCATGAGGGACTTCTCTGGCGAGTTCCATGATGATCTCATCGGATAGGACGTCTTCAGATGTGGTTGGGCTGTGGTGATAGAATATACACAGTATTAGGTAGGAAAGGAACAAAATATTTTAATGCTGCAGTATACCATACATTGGAATGTACTTGGTGCTAAATTAGTTTTGGGGCACTTTTGAATTGGATTAATTACAAAAGTATATATGGCAAGATTTCTGTTTGTAATTTATATAAGGAAGGGTGTAAATTGTAAATGGGTGTGTTGGTGATTCATAATTCACACTAACT
Source organism: Echinarachnius parma (assembly GCA_037951105.1). Lineage (NCBI taxonomy): Eukaryota > Metazoa > Echinodermata > Echinoidea > Clypeasteroida > Echinarachniidae > Echinarachnius > Echinarachnius parma. Next base: position 49,768 of record JBAMJV010001322.1, on the reverse strand, counting down.
TTGGAATAAAGCAATCCGGAGGTCTCGGGTTCTTTTTATCATAGTCCACTATCGCTATTACACCAATGATCCTTTATTTAAATCATGTAGAAAATAGTGCGTTGCCTTCTTTGGTTTTCTCAAGAGCGTTCAATGTATCGATAATGTTAGAATAATGTTAACTTGCACTGGTTGCGAAAACCTAGTGGTAGCCTGTTCCTTATTACATTTTGCAATCCCATGGATTTAGCTCAGGACCGACAGGTTCCCATAGGCAATAGGTTAACCTTGATTTAGCTGCAGGGTGGGGATGTGGTTGTTGTGAAACCTCAAAGCAATAGTGAACATCACTAAGCGTGTATGTCAAGGCGTTTTTCTAATAAATACATAATTTGTTTTAAAGATACGGTTTTATTTTACTCAATACAAACTACACTTACAGGAACATATTTCTCTTTGGATCATAATCATTACATACAATTAAATTTCATGTAATCATTACATTGGCAAAGTGACATGTGCACTAGAAAGTTTATGTTCGGAATTGAATTTGGACTCTAAAATACGGTTACAGTCCGTTATTCCGAAGGTTCGTTATTCCGAAGGTTCAGTTATTCCGAAGGTTCGTTATTCCGAAGGTTCGTTATTCCGAGTGTTCGTTATTCCGAAGTTTCGCTATTCCTAAAAACGAAATCGGGTTCGTTATTCCAAAGGGTCGTTATTCCGAAGGTTCATTAGTCCGAAAATAATATAGGGTTCGTTAATTAATCAGAAAATTAAATCGGGTTTGTTATAATACTATTATTGTTGATTTGTTTATTTAATTCACAGCCTGAATTAATCATACCCCTCCCCCTTTCCCTCCCGTCGCCAGATCAACCAAAATTCATTTTCGGATTAACGAACCCGATTTAAATTTAGGAATAGCAAACCTTGGGAATAACGAACCCTCGGAATAACGGACCTTCGTAATAACGAACCTTCGGAATAACGAACCCGATTTCATGTTCGGACTAACGAACCTTCGGAATAACTAACCTGATTTCATTTTAGGAAAGCGAACCTTCGGAATAACGAACCTTCGGAATAACGAACCTTCGGAATAATGCAAAAAAATGTTCTGATTAACGAACCCTATTTCATTTTAGGATTAACGAACCCTAAGGTATACGAAATTTGCGTGTTCGGAATAATGAAGCGCACCCTAAAATACAAGGCACGCAGTTGTTAAACATTATTTTAATAATTTGTAATATGCGAATGAAGAGGGTGTTCTTGAGCAATAGTTAAGCAGAAGAGAGACGGAATGTAGATCGAAATAGGACAAAAAACTGCGGCAGTTCCCTCTCCTACACCATACGAGTATAACTAATGCATAGGAGGGGTTCAACTACCTGTTATCGACATCCTTGCTCCTTGCTCCTTGAGACTGAGGATCGGTCTGCGGACCAGGGTTGGTTTCTATGTCTCCTGCCCTCGCGAGGTGGAGTCCGGATATGAACAGATTCCACATGCATTTCCCATGACACTTCGTGTGGCTCACACAGGATGACAAGGATGAGTTCTGTGAGACAGTTTCATGCTTCAGATAGAAAGGAGAAAAACATCAGAGCTGCAGATTAATGAAGAATACACTGTACCTAACGGCACCTCACACGATGTGTGAAACAAGTAATTCGATGAAACAGGTTAATTCTTCTTTTGTATCCTACATCTAAACTAATCCAACATAATAAATATTTTGCCATGACTTTGCACATCGCAGGGCTGTCTCATTTGCAGCCACCATATCTTCTTGACTACACTGTTCCTCAAGGTTAGGACATTGAAGGAGGTGTTGCATGGTTTGTGATGTGCCACAGTCGCAGTTAATGTTGTCATCATCTGTATATCCCCACTTTTTCATGTTGACTTTGCATCGACCCATCCCTGTGCGAAGTCGGTTGAGGGACTTCCATGTCTTCCAGTCTTGCTTGTGTCCTGGGGGTAACTGCTTGTTGGGGGTAGCTTGTCATGGTGGCGGTTACTGCTGCGCCTCTCCTCCCAAAGCCTACGTATGGCCACCTGTGGGGATTCGGTCAGTGGTTGGACAGAGTGTAGGAAGCGTTTCCTTGATTTGAGCCGTTTCTGGGATGGTTGGATGTCATAACATGGATGGCGGCTATCCTGACTGTGTCTGAGACGCTCCACGCTACTGGCTACTGACCGGCGTATATCGGGTGGAGCAATGCCGGACAGGACATACAGGCTGCTTACATTTGTTGGCTTTATACAATCAGAGATTGATCTGCAGCTATCGTTGAGAATTGGGTCAAGTTTCCTCGAGTGCGAGAATCTTTCCCAGACTGGGCACGCATACTCCGCAGCAGAATAGCAAAGTGCAAGAGCTGTTGCCCGTAGTGTAGATGCACTGGCACCCCAAGAGGAGTTTGTCAGTTTCCGGAGGAGGTTGTTCCTGGTCCTCACTTTCCCCCTCACCTTTCAATGAAAGTGTCCTATCCAGGGTAACGCCAAGGTACACTGGATGGTCGCAGTGGTCAAGGGGGGTACCATTCCATGTGAGTGATAGTTTCTTCCCAGCCTCGCGGTTGCGTAGATGGAATAAGCAAACCTTGGTCTTGGTAGGGTTTGCTTTCAGCTGGTTGTCTCTGTAGTATACTGTCAGGTTGTCTAGGGCTGATGTTAAGGTGCTCTCTATCTCATTGGTATCGCTGTTCTGATTCGCAATGCCGAGATCGTCAGCATAGATGAAGCTCCTTGTGCCTGGAGAGACAGGTTTGTCATTCGTGTTGATATTGAACAGGACTGGAGCAGTCGGATGAGTTTGGTGAGATGAATGTCACTTGTCATCCTGTACAGCTTATTGAGGAGTAATCGATGGTTCACTGTGTCATAGGCAGCCGTTAGGTCTACAAACACTACGCCGGTAGGTTGATTCCTCTCCAAGCCATCTTCAATTAACTGAGTCAAGTTGAGAACCTGACTTGTGCATGACCTCCAAGGACGGAAGCCGGCCTGCTCAGGAATTAGATGTTGTTCCGTAATAGGATCAAGCCTTTTCAAGATGAGGCGCTCAAAAAGCTTGTAGGGATGGCATAGTAGGGAGATTGGTCTGTAACTTTTGGCCGCTTGTGGATCTTTGCCTGGTTTGAGGATAGCGATTACTCGAGCTTTCCTGCAGATCTTTGGTAGTTGGGACTGGAGGACGCAATTGTCATACAGGGTAAGGAGCCATAGTAGAGCAACCTGTCCGAGATGCTTAATCTGCTCAGTCCGGATGACATCAAGACCAGCTGCCTTACCGTTCTTAAGGCTGTTGATTGCTGTCTGGAGTTCTTTCAGGGTAAAAGTCCAGTTGGATTCTTTATCGGACTGGTTCCATGGAGGATGTTCTTTTTGCTGGAGTTTATGTTGAGTTTTGCCATTCAACATAAGCTGGTGAGCAACCTGGTTAGCAGTGACGTTGGAGTGCACTTTTGCTTGTTTGGGGTCGTTGTTGATCTTTTTTATAGTTGACCAAGCTTTCTTGCTGTTGTGTGTCATATCTACATATTCGATGATTTCTTGCCAGGATTTCCATCGCTCTTCGGCAATGGCTGCCGTCAGCATCTCTCCTGCATTCATGGTGTCATCTGAGAAGGGATCCTCCTCATGAAGCTTCAAGTACTCATCATAGAGGGCTTTGCTATCTGCAGAGATTCCTTCTTGGATATTTCTTGTGTCAGTTTAATACATATCTCGTAGTTGGCTGGAGTAGGGTCAAGATCAGCAAAGGCTGCATCAAGGTCATTGGTGAAATCCAATGACCTTTCTTTCTGGGGCACCACAGCAGCAGAGAAATCGATGACGATTGGCCTGTGTTGTGGATGGGGTATAGGATCTAGCACATTCTTCTTGCTGAGGGCAGATATGCGCTCACTGGTGAAGGCCAGGTCTGGATTGTTTTCCCCTTCTCCAGCGGCCGCTGTTGAAGGAGGGAGGGAGTTTTGCATCGTGGATTAGGTCGAGTTGGTGTGCTTCAGCCCACTCCTCTACCAGAGTACCATCATCATTTGTTTCACTGTAACCCCAGCTGGTGCTATGGCTGTTGAAGTCTCCAATAACAACATTGATCTGCTGGTAATTGAAGGTCTCAGGTTATCTGAATGAGAAACTTGTGCCAGGCGGCTTGTATATATATGTCACAGACAATTTCCCCAGGCTAACTGACAGGATCTCTACGTTGTCACTCTTAGTTAGTGACGTCTGGTCGATGATTGTGTCATGTTTGGTGAAAATCGCACTACCATATCTCTCATGAGGCCTTTCCACAGCAAGCTTCATTCCGGGAATTCTGGGCCTGAACTGTTGCTGGCCTCTGTCCGTCTCCTGTAGACACAGGATATCACAGTCATTATCGTGGCAGAGTTTTTCAATCAGCTGTCCTTTCGCTGAAGAAAACCCTTCGGCATTGATGGACATCACTGTCATCGTCCGTCCTGAAAAGGGCGCATGCTTCCTGCGATGATTAGTGGAAACCATTTTATTTTCGTAGTCGTAGAAGAATAGTGTAGAAGAACGTGGTGATAGAATTAGATCAGGATAAACCTTATCCAGCCCTGCGAACGTGGACACTTCTATCATGGAGCCAACAGGTTAATTATAAGTATGTACCCTTACATTCACAAAATAAGTAAAATGAATGGTATGTGTTCTTTTTGAGGGGAAAAAAGCGATACAATAGTTTATCTGTTAAGCAAGCATGATACAGCCATACGTTTGCGTTCAATAAGTCAGTTTGTTTAATCTTTGAACTCTAGTATTGCTAGTGTAATTATGTAGACATCAGACTTCTCAGTTAACTATTACTCAGAGACTACTTGATATGTCTTGTACAACTTTCACAAGATCTATAGTTGCATGTTATACTAAATGATGTAATAAGTAAGAACACAACAAACTGATGGACTAGGTTTTTACACTGATTGTCAAAGATTTGTCATATTTCATTTCACCTTGTCTCTTCTTCGCTCCCTGTCTATCTTCCTTTTTCTAAATTGTCATTCCTTTAAAGCGCTTTGAGACTTAATTTGTTGTGATTCCTTATATAAAAATGGTTTATTATTATTATTATGTCTATTATACATAGCTTGTTGTAATGTTGCTTATTACAGATAACACGAAACTATACATCATTTAAAAGTTATGACACGATACATCGATTTTATATTTACTCAAACAGGAATAAAAGCAAGGAGGTGAGATTACATTTATTTGAAAGTTATTGCAAAATATGTATATAAATGACTATCAATGCTCATAATTGTCATGAGATATCATAAACTTGACTCGAACCCGAAACATACAAGTTAACTCAGGGATACGTATAAACGACTACCGAAGTGATGCAGCTTGTTGTAAACATTGTTTAAAACACACGAAAACTAACCAGAATTATATGATATCATAAAAATGTCATAAACACAAACAAATAGGCTGTATGGGATATATTTCTGGCAATACCAGAATACAATGTATATGTCTACGCTGAACTATTCGATAGCAGTATTGTAAAAAGAAATGTGGAAAACATGAATGCTCACCTGCATGGCAAATCTAAATGTCGATGGCTCGTTGACTGCAAACCCTGACGAGTCCGTCCAAGATGCGGCTCCTTGAGAGTTCAGTCTTGAAGGCAAGTCAGAGGTGGTGTGGTCGGAAGATGGTGTGATTGAAGAGTTGGCGTACGAAGGGGGTACTGACTGGATTGTGAAGCAGCAAGGGTTCAGTTTTGAAGACGCGCCAGAGGTGGTTTGGTCAGTTGAGAATGTCATCGTTGAGGGTGTCATCGAAGAGCTGGCGCACGATGGGGGCACGATGGGGATTGTGAAGCATGACGGGTTCAGTCTTGAAGTTTCAACTGCAGAATGCTCGAATGATGAGTTGTCGTATGATGCAGATATTGTACGGATTGACGAGAACGGAGTTTTAAGTATCGATGTTACGACTGAAGGTGTATCGAATGAGTCTCCAGTGTCAATTAGTTTAGGCACCAGCCCCTCACTTATTCTTAGCAAACAAACCAACGTCAGCAATGTTACCAGAATAAGTACAACCACATAGCCTAGGCTCCTTGGTTCATGGCTTTCATTTTTCTGGTCATTCTCCTGAGAAACCTTGAAGCTGGATTGCTTCTGTCTCTTCCCCTTTGTCCTTGGCTGATGAGTGCGTGTACATCCTTTATTGTCATCGCTCTGAGTTCGAGGAAAGAATCTCCCAATCCTTATTCGCCACTCACACAGAGAGACAGGCATGGTGGCGAATAAGTCACACCAAAGGACCTAGGTGTGAATGCGCTCTCCTTTATTGTCCCTGTAAACAGAAAGAAAATGAGTCCGATTAATATTGCATGTTAACTGAAAGCCTGAAAAGCCATAAGCTAATGATATAATTCATCATTATGTTGTTGTTGTTTTAGTTTTCATCTATATATTTGCTCGTGCAGCCTGCACTTATATAAACCTCTCCAAAAAAAGTTCGGAAACTCAAGTTTGATCGATCATATCTCTCGTATTTTTTAATAAGAATACTCGAAATCGGTGTCACAATAAAGCCTCATTATATACTTTCGAACGGTGCATTATGTGTAGTGATTATGCAATTGGGGCGATTGCAGTAGCCCAGAGAATAGGGGGAGGCAGGAAGTGAAATCTCGCAAAATGGCCCCAATGCATTCAATTTACGAGTGCATGACTGTGTTGATCAGTTTTCTAAAGGTTAACATTCTATTGAATACTGCCACCCTTTCCATTCATCAACATTGTTGATTTGGATACCATTTTAATGGAAATTATATCTTCATTACGATGGCATATTAATCGTAAGGATTATGCAAATGGAGTGTGTGCAGCGAACCGGAATATGGAGATGGGTCGAGTGTGAAATCAGACAAAAAGATATGGAGTTGACAAAAAATCAGAGCGTTGCATTTTTTTCGGGCTTTTGGGAGGATTCTTTAGCATTTCAAATAAAATATTCATGATCAAATATGATATCAACGGAAAGCCCAACAACTCTTCTGTATGAAAATGTGAAATTTATAATGATTTTTGTAAAGGGCGGCTGCAGGGAGATGAATGGGAGGGAGCCTCAAAAGTGACCCATTTTGAAACGCTCTGATTTCAAGGCACTATTCATGCGTTTTCAATTGAATTCCTCTCATTCATGGCCAACTAATTCAAGTCGCATTACATCCTCTACACAATGGTATACAGATACCGACACCAAATCAGAGCGTTTTGAAATGGGTCACTTTTGAGGCTCCCCCACATTCATCTCCCTGCAGCCGCCCTTTACAAAAATCATTATAAATGTCACATTTTCATACAGGAGAGTTGTTGGGCTTTCCGTTGATATCAATTTAAATCATGAATATTTTATTTGAAATGCTAAAAAATCCTCCCAAAAGCTCGAAAAAAATGCAACGCTCTGATTTTTTGTCAACTCCATATCTTTTTGTCTGATTTCACACTCGACCCATCTCCATATTTCGGTTCGCTGCACACACCCCATTTGCATAATCCTTACGATTAATATGCCATCGTAAGGAAGAGATAATTTCCATTAAAATGGTATCAAATTCAACAATTTTGATGAATGGAAAGGGTGGCAGCATTCAATAGAATGTTAACCTTTAGAAAACTGGTCAACACAGTCTTGCACTCGTAAATTGAATGCATTGGGGCCATTTTGCGAGATTTCACTTCCTGCCTCCCCCTATTCTCTGGGCTACTGCAATCGCCCCAATTGCATAATCACTACACATAATGCACCGTTTGAAAGGTATATAATGAGGCTTTATTGTGACACCGATTTCGAGTATTCTTATTAAAAAATACGAGAGATATGATCGATGAAACTTGAGTTTCCGAAGTTTTTTTGAGGGGTTTATTTTGAGTGTCCGCCCTCTACGAGTCTAGAAGGTGCAATACGTACCAATATACCCGTATACTTCAACGTTCCATAGGAGTGAATATCCACTTTGATATCCACGTTGCAACATACCATAACAAATACATTTGAAAATTAATTTCACGTGTTTTACGTTCGTTAGTGTTTCCTGTTTGGTCGTGTTTACTTGCATGCTAAATATATTCCGTTACCAAAATAACCGTACGCGACTGCAATGGTAACACGAAAAAAAAAAAGATAATACAAATACGATACAAACAATTTGTAGTCGTCTAACTAAACAAAACCATTTGTTTGCCTTGAGCAAACATGGCTGATATCTGTCTGAGTGATTCTATTTGATTCTGGTATTCTGCTAATGCTCTTGGACTAGTAGGCGTATGGTTATTCTTACTTCTCACATGAATGGATAATAAAACATGCTTAACCCTTTGACTGATACAGTCAACACTAGTCACAATACTCATGTAAAACTGTGTTTTATATCATGTGCAAAATAACTACAAATATTCAGACCCTCGGTAGAATTGGTGTACTTGGACTTGCATTTGAGATGTCGAGGGTTAAGTAAGGTAGCCTACTTGGTAGGAGTGCACGATTCAAGGGAGGTTAAAGAGATTTAGGAACACTGTCAAATCCTAAAAACTTACTTAGAACTCCAGTGGTTCTTTCATGTTTTGTTGTATTCACATTAACAATATAACTATGGGACAGGTTTTTTTTCCAAATTCCCCTTTCGTTGCAACTTTCAAATAAAGCGGGCAGAGGAACTGCCACATATCCAATAAATTGAACAGCTCAACTCCCGTAATCTCTTCACATTTTCTAAGTTTTAAAATTTATCGACTTCGAGACCAGGTTTATGGCGGTCGAGACCGCTAAAAAGTGGTCTCGAGACCAGCCAAAATTGTAAAAGGGGGGTTCAAACCACCCCAAAACAGCATTTTTTGTCAAGGGGTGAACCCCCAAAACCGCCTGTCCCTCTGGGTACGCCTATGCTCTCCACACAAATCAACAATTTGTTTGCCTGGTGGAGATGTGACTGATTGTCTGCGTAAATATGCGCGATTCAGAATTGTGTGTAGGCGTCTCATTATTCATATTGTTCACATGAACGGATAAGATAACATTCTTTACCCCATGACAGTCAAACGCTAGTCACAATTATCCAGTAATACATTTCTTTGATATGTTGTGCATACACAGCATAAGACCATCGGTCGAATTGGTGTACTTGGACTTGCATTTGAGATGTCGAGGGTTAAGTAAGGAAGCCTACTTGGTAGGCTACAATGTAACAATATAACTATGGGACAGGTTTTTTTTTTTCGAAATCGCCTTTCGTTACAACCTTCAATAAATGTGGGCAGAGGAAGTGCCACATATCTAATACATTGAACAGCTCTACTCCAGTAATCTTTTAAATTTTAAACTTTAACGACTTGTTGATTTATTAGGTGTCCATTTTACTGATAAGTTCCTTTTTACACGCTCCATACAAGTGAGTATCATCTTCTGTCTACGCGATTTCCCATGGTGTTCACCAAAGAAAACCATCCATGTATGTCGAGAATGGATTAGCATTGCATACCGTCGTCATGTCATACAATACACACGCTGGCTGCGGTGAGATTTATTAATATATATTCATCATTATCGCTGTTTAGTTGGTCCCTCTTTTGTGGTGCCATTTCTGTGTTTTTTTTTACTATATATTTTCATTGAGGTTGAAGTTTTTTTATTAATTTAAACCGAGCCAGCTTTCATTGTTATGAACATATTTCGTTTATAATCAGCCGATCCCTGCCGCCCCTGAAATTATTTTTAGGCCATATGCCAAACTATTTGTCATATCATACAAAAAAGTTCAGTGCTTTCCGTCACATATATCAAACTCTGTACTTTTGTTGAGGGAAAAGAGGGAAATACTGACATGCCCCAAAAGTAGATACGGAGATTTAATTTAAATGACTTTAACAAAACTTGTTTTCGTTCGTAGTCGAAATTGATGTAAATGCTGATGTGATCTGGTCCAAATTTGTTTCATGAAAACCCTAGCTTCATCGGATTTCCCAAAAGAAATATAAGAGACTTAAATATCATCGTTGGATTCTTTGTAATGATGTGCGATTTTTGTATTAAAAAACTGTTTATCTTGTTACTTGTACAAACAAGTTTAAAGCGATACATCTAATTGATATTTGTTTGACCAATATATACAAATTTCACTTTACGATCCTTAAATTTTAGTATTACCTACAAAATTCTTCTCACTACTTTCAAAGCCTATGTATCATGCATGGTCTTGCTCCTACATATTTAATAGATTTATTTCACCACTACACTCCCACTCCAACACTCCGATCATCTACACAGTCTCTCCCCGAATTCCCACAACGAATTAACTCAAAATTCTATGGTGAAAGATCCTTTTTCCTTTGCTGCTTCCTTTCTATGGAACAATCTTCCCCCTAATATCCGTACCTCCTAAGTTAAAAACTCATTTGTTTAAGTTAGCATTTTGTAATAGGTAATGTTTGTTTCTACATGTATGTTTATATATTACTTGAAATTTCATTTGATAATTTTTATGTAATTATGCTGTTTAGCGCTTAGAGGCTCTTTTGCAATTTGCGCTATATAAATGTCTATTATTATTATTAGTAGTATTATTAAAGGAACAAGTAATAGTATCCAAACCCTCAAAATCCAGTTGTAATTATAGCGGTTCCCTCATACATTGTTGTATTCGTATTAACAACAAAAGCATAGGACAGGTTCCGGTTTTCCAAAGTTAACTTTCTTAAAAAAGACATTTGCGATTGAAGTGTTCAGATGTTAAATTATCCAATGGATTGTCGAAGCCGTGTACAAAGTGAGTGGAATGAGTTAGTAAATATCACTTTGCATTTCTGCTCATTACTCGGCCATATAATGCCCATTTAACTTGAAATTTTCTTACAACACCCAGTGGACAGATAATATAATGACAATGTACATTGTATCAACCATTTATTACTTTTTGCATACGTCAGTTTTTTTTAGTTTATTCAGTGTATTCACAATTTAAAAATACAAGATATGATACAGTGTAAAATGTGTAAAACTTTATTATAATGTTAATATCAAAACTGCAGTTTATAGAACAACAATAGACGACAGTCGTTAAATACGTTAGCATGATATACAACTATTTATCCAAACAAGTTGAAACTGCATAATGTAACGCCTTCTAATTATGATTATGTAGAATACGCACTTCGTTTACTACCGATGCTTTCCCAATTAGTGTTTGAATAGCAATACTGGCAGGGTTAATTTATATACCACGCGACACCGAACAGGTTTTCAACGTGTCATAACTCAAGTCAATTACAAATGAATCTAATGAAATGTCGAGTGGCAATCATTATGTGCGATATTGAATGATGATCGTATCACTATACTGTCTGCTTTCTTCTTCCCTTTCCTTCCTTTGAATTATTTATGTTAATGTTAATAGATGTATTTGATGGACATCACATACTGTACATGATGTTGCTCTCATGAACATGAATCTCATAAAATAATGAATGTTACCTTTAAACTCAAGTCATATTAACATGTTATAATATTCAAAATATCCTACAATGGAGAAATATAGTGCAAAGGATTATGTGGGTAAAGCGACTTTTAACGGGGGATGCCAAAATGGGATGGAAACTGTATTTTAGTTTGATATTTTATAATAATGCAACCGTAGGGATATCTGAATTAGTATTACCAGCATTTCATAGAGATATGTTAGACGTTTAGATGGCCAAGAAAACATTTTTGTTAAAAATAGATACATCTAAGAGGAATGAGATTATTTATAATAATATATTTCTTTATATTGATGGTCATGTTCCTTTTGATGAACAACTATTTAAAAAAATGTTTATAAGTTGCTTCGTATTGTTGATGGAGAAGGCAATTTAAAAGCAAACAAGGAATTTCAAAGAAAGGGTTTAAATTACTAAAATACATCGTATTTTTCTTGGCATTCCCCCTTCATGGAAAAAAAATTTTAAAGAAAAATACTCACTCAAATATAGATAGGGAGTTAGATATAGCCTTTTTAATTTTTAAAAGGGTGTATTTGTTAGATCAAATTACTTCAAAAGTTATATATGCATTTTTGTTAAATAAAACAGTAGAAAAATCATATGCAGAACGAAATTTAGAGCAGATTTATAATATTAATTCGAAAGATGTACAATCAATATGTGTACGACTTAGAAATTGCTCTTTGAATAGTAAGCTTCGATAATTTCAATTTAAAATGCTTACAATGTTATATATACTAAATTACATGTATATACATTTTGAAAGGGTTTATAGTAATTTATGTTCCTTTTGTGGTAAATATGAAGAAACTTACGAGCATTTACTTTGTCTTTGTGAGAAAGTAAAACCAATTGGGGAAGAGTACGGGAATTTATTTAATTTAGTAGAGATTACAAATATAAATTGGAAAGGTATTCATTAGGGATAGTTGACTTAAACATAGGGAATGAACAGTTATTAACTCATATAACAATTTTGATAAAATATATGATATTTATTAATACAAAAATAAAATTAAACCACCAACTCCTTTGGAGATTAAGAAAAGATTATTAGAAAATAGAAAGGAGGAGAAGAACATTAGGTGATTATGTCGTTAGTTTGTTTTCGACCATCGTGGTAATCAACTCGGTCACGTTATCAGTTTCTGACAGTTTTATCACTACTGTCAACAATCCCACGCTGTGTTAACTACCCCGAGGCCCAGTGTTATCACAGAGAGAGGGGCTATAGTGATAAGAAAGTGCCAACCCTGATTAAAAAAAATCTATTGGATGCAGTCTTGAGAGCTCAGAAATCACACTGTAGTTCAGGCCCTCAAAGTGAGGTTTTCACCTAACAGCAAAATCACGTCATGATTAGCTGGGGACCGAGAGACACTAACATATCATTTTAGAAAGTGGGACAATTTAGAATAGCTTCGTGCAGAATAAAATAGGGAAGGCGAATATAAGCAATGAAATGAACATGGCTGATATAATGGTCGAGATTCTCACAAGATGTACGCATGTTTTCAGTGGATGTGTGTGTGGGTGTCTGTGAACGCGTGTGTATGTAAGTGCTTGTATGGATGTTTTGGGGGTTTTTTTTGGGGGGGGGGGGAGAATGGTTTTTCTCTCCTTTTTCCCTTTTTATGTTCATGCTTTCTTCATGCATGCATGTTTCATGCATTATTTGATGTAAATAGTAAAAGTTACTTTGTATTATTTAGATTTGAATGTAAAATTATATTCTATATAATTATGTTAACATGCAGATTATTTTATGTACTGATTGTGTTATTGTTATAGCAATGGAGAACATAAATAACATTGAAAACAAAAACAAAAAATCTATATAATTATGTTAAAATGCAAATGTACTGATTTTGTAATTGTTTGTTATTGTTATTTTGTAATTGTTTGTAAAAAGCAATGAAGAAAATAAATATCATTGAAAACAAACAAAAATACCCGTATAAGTCAACGTTCCACAGGAGTGAAACATCAAATATATGAAATAAATTGGATCGATTTGGGTTATACAATTCACAAGTCTTACGTTCGTAAGTGTTTGCTGTTTGGTCGTGTTTACTTTTATGGTAAATATATTTAGTTATCAAAATAACCGTAGGCGACTGCAATGGTAACACGAACAAAAAATATAATACAAATCCTACACAAACAATGTGTAGTCGTCTAACTAAACAAAACAATTTGTGTGCCTGGGGCAGACGTGAATGATATATGTCTGAGTGATTTTAGTTGATTCTGCTATTCTGTGTAGGCTTATGGTTATTCTTAGTTTTCACATGAAAGGATAAGATGCGTAACCCTTTGACAGCTACAGTCAACACCAGTCACAATACTTATGTAATACTTTGTCTTATATGATGTGCAAAATAACTCTAAATATTCATCACCTCGGTAGAATCTGTGTACTTGCATTTGCGTCTGAGATGTTGATGTTGTAAGGTAGCCTACTTGGTAGGAATCCACGATTAAAGGGGTGTTAAAGAGATTTAGGAACGTTGTCAAATCCTAAAAACTTACTTAGAACTCCAGCGGTTCTTTCATACCTTGCTGTATTCGTGTGAATGGGACAGGTTTTTTTTCGAATTCCCCTTTCGTTACTACGTTCAATAAGTATTGGCCGAGGAACTGCCACATACATATCCAATACATTGAACAGGTCAACTCCATTTATCTCTCCACATTTTCTAAGTTTTACATTTTAACGACTAGTTGATTTATTAGGTTTTCCCTTTCCTGATAAGTTTCCATTTTACACACTCCATACAAATGAGTATAATTTCTGTCAACACGATTTCCCCTGGCGTACACCAAAGAAAAACCATCCATGTATGTCGAGAATGGATTAGCATTGCATACCTTCATCCTGCCATACCGTACACAGCTTGTTTACTCGATATACACGGTATGATCATTTACAATGCGCCGCTTGCTGCCGTGAGATTTATTAATATGTATTCATCATTATTGCTGCTTAGTTGGTCTCTCTTTTGTGGTGTGCTTTCTATCGTTACTCTATATCTGCATTGAGGTTGAAGTTTTTCGGTTCATTTAAATCGAGCCAGCTTTCATCGTGATCAAAATTCATCGTTATCATTCAGCCGATCCCAGACGCCCCCGGACTGGGCTGCACGCCAAACTATTCATCATATCATATAAAAAGTTTAGTACTTTCCGTCAAATATATTAAACTCTGTACTTTTGTTTAGGGAAAAAGGGGAAATACTGGCATGTCCAAAATGTAAATGGAGAGATTTAACTTTAATCACTTTATCAACACTTGTTCCTGAACGGTTTTCATTCGTAGTCGAAATCGATATAAATGCTGATGCAATCTGGTACCAATTTGTTTCATGAAAACCCTAACTTCATCGGATTTGCCCAAATAAATATAAGAGACTTACATATTATCGTTCGAGTCTCTGTAATGATGTGCGAATTTTGTTTTTAAAAAGCTGTTTATCTTGTAAAAAAGAGTTTAAAGCGATACATTAAATTGATATTTGTTTGACTAATATACTGCCAATTTCACTGTAAGATCCTTGTCGGAACTTGGTAACATTGTCCAAACCCTCAAAATCTAGTTGTAATTCTAGCGATTCCCTCATACCTTGTTGTATTCGTATTAACAATAAAAATGTGGGACGGGTTTTGGTTTTCCAAACTTCCCTAATTCCTTAAAAAAAGATATTTGCGATTGAAGTGTTCAGATATTAAATTATCCACTGGATCGTCGAAGCCGTGTACAAAGTGAGTGTAATGAATTAGAGAATATCAATTTGCATTTTTGCTCATTACTCGGCCATATACTGCCCATTTAACTTGAAATTTGCACACAACACTCAGTGGACAGATCAGATAATGACAATATACACTGTATCAGCCTTTTTATCACTTTTTGCACACGACTACAAAGTTACTAGATCCCTTTAACAATATCATGTGAGCTATTGTATAAAGACGGAATAATGTTTACCTCGTAAAACAGAGGGAATCAGTGTGTGATCTTTATCGCGATCATTGGCGTGAAGTATCCTAAAAAGGATATTATGGACGGTTGGATACTTTTGGCTCAAAATTAAATTAAACCTTAAATGTCTCAATAATTAGTGAGACATTAGGACATGCAACTACAACCTATTTGATGCTTCTTACTATGAGCCAAACGCCAAGGCAAGAGATATATTATAGCTCAAAATAATTTGTTTGATTTCAGCAAAGTTAATGTTTAAATCTCTTTAAACAAATTGGTGCCAGATAGCCTCACTTACCGCATATTGCTTTTGAAATGGATTTCGACTAGTATGAAAACTGTTCAGGAACGTATTTTGTTCTATCATATATGAACCCATATTAAGGGAGACATTAAAGGTAATGACCAGTTTTGGAAACGCCCCACTCTCAAAAAAAATGAAATGGAACCTCTTATTACCAATAATGTGAAAGAATATAATTATACTAATATAGGATTACCCACAGTTGGCCAAGAAACCGCCTACTAATTGATATATTTGCGAAATTATATATTTATTATAATGAGATATATATTGCCAATGAGGAATCGCCCATACGCTACGTGTATTACGACCACGCGTGGCGGTTCGCTCATACTTCTGATATTTCTGTATTTAACGATGCTTAGGTTCGGATTTTACCACACAAGCCCTATTTCTATACATATTCAACAATACGGATACATTTAGATGTATCCGGCTACTTTCCCGAAACTGATCTTGGGCTTTAACAAAGTCAACAGTCGTGTCATAATTTTGTTATCATGAGCCAAATGACAAGGAATATGAGAAATGTAATAGTATAAAAATATTTTCCCTAGTCGACCAACAAATCACTGATACAAGATAGAAAATCACAGATACAAGAAGACAATTAGCTAACTTTGAAATTGTCCTTACCCAGAACCGTTTTTGTGTCTCTTCACATATGTTGGCGGCGCTCAATCGGATATATTATGTTGGTTTGTGTGTGTGTGTGTGTGTGTGTGTGTGTGTGTGTGTGTGTGTGTGTGTGTGTGTGACAAACTAAGTATTGTGTTTAAATACAATACATGACCTTGGTCTGGATTATCGAGTGGTTTACGAGCCATGTTTTATTCTGTGTCATATGCAAATGAAAAGAAATCAATAATCATTAATAAAATCATTCTAACTAAGACAACTTTCCATAATAAATATTGTGTATGTTTTATTTGATAAAGGTATACACATGTAAGGGGTTACAAATATAATAAAAAAAACAGTTAATTGGCATAATCTGTTATCAAGTAAACATAATACTTATTGTCACAGGTAGAGTGTGAAATTGCCATTTATTTTGCCTTTTAGCTTTTCTTACTTTTATTTAATTTTTCTCAGCGATTGTTGGTGAAAGGTAGCTTAGTGAGACAGGAGTAGCAACGAGGCGATCGTCTGGAATGCTAGCTCTTCTAGAAGCTCCTTTGTTATGTCGCTCGCTGCTAAGAAAAGTATGCAAATGAGCAATACATGTCCGTAGCGGTAAAATAGTCCTTTCGTTACCGTACTGTATAAAGGTTACTTTTGAATATGAAAGCTAGCGGTTATGTGCCACGCCCGAAGTGATATGTTAGGCAAGGCATTGCCGTGTACTGTACGTTATGAATCATTCTGTTCTTTGCTTTCGGGGCGTGAAGATGTGAGTGCACTAAACGAATGTAGTTCGGTCTGGTGCTGGAGTTCGCCAAATTAAGCAGCCGTCATGATTCATTATGTTATCTTCTGTTAATATTAGTAAAGAATCATTAGTATCTCGTCGTGGTCTAAACGGAACAATTTGTTATTGGAAGAGGACGAGTCAATGTGTCTTCTAGAGGGAAACTCACCTACGGTGGTAAGCTCAAATTGTCACTCCATATTTACTGTGTAAATGAAATCATACAACTTTGTGAGACATTTAATAACTGTTTGTTATAAATCTGAGAAACGATGTTATACCTTAATAATTTGATTGTTAGAATGTGAAGTACGGATGTTTGTTTAAGAAAGATTGATGATGGTAACCATAAATTGATGACGTACACTCATAATTCGTCAAAGCAAGTAATTATAGAAATTACAATTTATATATCTCGGCAGACTCGGCTTTTAAATAAAGCCAATAATTAGTTATTTGAGATGAAGAAACTCAAGTTTATTGTAATTCACACGGACTGAGTAATTGTGATGCATGCGTATGGATGCTGATGTCTGTGTGTATACTAAATGAATATCCATGTGACTATAATAAAGAATAGACTTCTGGAAAGACTTTTGGTGATTATTCTTCCATTATAGAGTTTTATTTCGGGTCTTTCACCAGAACCCTGGAAGGCAGGTGCACCCGTCCCTCGTCGAGGTGCGCAGCGTCGTCACCGACATCGTGGACTCGGCAAGGTCGTCGCAACGGAGACGCACGAATGGACATAGACCAGAAATCACCGTCGTGAACCAGTACTCCTTCAGCTCGCGTTTGATTGCTGTAACGGGGCCCCAACCGCGAACGGTCAGGTTCTTTTGTGATGTGTTTGGGTGATCCAGTATGGTTGTGTGTGTGCTTTGATTACTCCGTGTTATCATTAAACATTCATTCAGTTATTGATTAAGTAAATGTAAATCCTTAAAATTACAGCAAAATTGTAAGTCTCAAGATAATCTTTTATTATATGAGCGTGTAATTCAGATTATAGTCGTTTGGAATAACTTGTTTCAATTCTATTTGTTTTAGTCTGAAACCTTTTGAAAGTCATTTTGAGTTGAAAGTGAGTATTTTATATTGATTAAAATACTTTGAACTGAATCTAACGAGTCCTAGTCAGTTTGTTGTGTTGATCGTCATTACGATAAGTTCTCCTCACTATTTTTATTGTCGACCCTCAACCGGGTCGTGACAGATGTAAATGTAACTTACATTGAGCATTGAAACCATTATCTTTCGTGTTACATCCCTGGATTAGTAATCACCGTGCCAAGCGGTGTATAAAACAGGGGGCGGAATGGTTTAAAAAGTGGCGGGGGGGGGGGGGGGGGCGACCACATTTGAATTGTTATATATTTCTTTATTTGATGATTATGTATTTCTTTGTTTTAATCCAAAATCCCCCCCCGCCCCCTGGTTCCGCGGCCCCTGTAAAACAGCTTTGTGTGTTTCATTCACAAGGCATATTGTTTGCTTTTCCGCACCAAATATGGAAATTAAATGGTTCGGGAGCTAAAAGACAATTATGCTTGTTTGTTTGGAGTACAAAATAGATATTACTCATCGCCCGCTGACATTGCCCGTCTAAAGAAACCCATTGGTGATTGCAAGGTGAACATTTTTTCCTCATCTTGTTAACTTGGTGTAAACTATTGTAATGCTATCCAAGATCCAGTGATCGAAAAAAAAATATTTTCGTGCAAAAAAGACAGTTTTGCAAATTCTATATTCAAACTCCATGTAATCCTCGGCGATTTAGCGACAGTAACTTTCTGAACGGGTTTCCATCTAACACGTTTTCTAAACCAAAACTTTATTTTAATGTCAATATAACTGCAGTTAATAGAACAACATTGTAGACGACAATCATTAAGCACGTTCACATGATACAACTTTTTATCAGAACAAGTTCGAACTGTATAAAGTAACGCCTTCCAATTATGATTCTGTAGAATACACACTTCGTTTACTGCCGATGCTTCTCCAACTATTGTTTAAATAGCAATAATGGTAGGGTTAATGTATATACCACGTGACATCGAACAGGTGTTATTGTAAATCATCTTTAACGTGTTATAACTCAAAGTCAATTACAAATGAACCTTATCAAATGTTGAATGCTTCGTACCTAGCAGCAATCATTATGTGCGATATTAAATGAGGATCTAATCACTAGATACTGGTTATCTTGCCTGTGAATGTTGTAACTTGTAATAAATATATGTGATGGACATCACGTGACCTTGTTCTCATGAATATGAATGTCATTAAAGTATGAATGTTACCCTTTGTCACAAGTGAAAAATAAATAAGACGATTTATTTGGGACACCGTCGACAGAGGGCGACGTGATTTAAAAAAAGATTTGGCGGTGAAAAACACATGTGACCCGGGGCGCGGTTTTGGAGAATCAATTAATAGCTGGGTAGAGAGAAAATTAGGCAGATACGATTTTGAGTTGGAACGGAGAGCAGGTGTCTGGTTTACGAGTGAAAAATATTATTTTGCCTGGTATTGTAAATGCAGTTGGAATATTTAATGGAGCTAATATGACAGTGAGGTCTAGAATTTTGGTAAATAAATATTCAGCATTTCAAGGCGATAACCAGCAGAGAGATCCTCGTTGGCACCTTCCTCGCTCTTACCCGGATACAGGATATAGTAGTAAGTACATACGAACATTTATGTATGTGTGTGTTTGGTATTGTTTTATAAAGGAAGATTATTCGTAAAGATTACACTTTAATATGTCACGCTACGGGCGCCATTTTTGATGTGATTAATTTATATTTTAAATGTAATTAATTGAGGTGTTGCATTTATATTATTTACATTTGCTCTTTTCATTCTGGTTATTAAAAGTTAGGAACCAAAATTGGGACAGCGTTTTGGATCATAGTTGATTAAGGGGGGTGAAGAATAGGGTTGGGTAAAATGTGTAATATGATTTTATTTTGATATGTGAAATGTTTCTCTTTTTGTGTTGTATTAATGGTTGTTGTAGATAGGTTGAAAGTGCAGTGTTTTATTTTTATATATCGATACGTATATCTCACTATCGATACTAGTTTGAATTATTCGATTGAAATGACTATATCGATAGTAACATTGAGAACGATATTAAACTCACGCTTGCCTTACAAAGATTAAATGGTGCAATTTTATGGTTAGATGGAATTTCCTATATTGGATTGATAATTGAAATGTATATAAATGAATTCTAAGGAAATCTTTCTATTTTTGTATTGTTTTAATAAATATGGAATTAACGGGTTAAGAACGTGTGAATAAGTTTTATTTAGTTAAGTGAGACAGTTTGTTTGTGTTTCTCTTTGGATTTGACCCTGAATTATTAATTCAATGCCTTTATATATATATGTTTGAAATACTATTTTATGTGAATTACTGGGGAACGTTTAGTGATTTGTTTACATATCATAGCCATATCCGGGACCTCCATTTTCCGCCGGAGTTAGGGGAGCCAGCCCTTTAGAACTCCCGCCGGCCTCGGCAGTGGTGTCGGCTTACGACAGAGTACTTGTGATCGATCAGGATCGGCCACCATCACTACGCTCATCACGCGATCGATTGTCAGCAAATCAGCGCACAGAAACAACGTCAGGAGCCACGTCTGGGACGTGGCGGCAACCACCTCATCATTATCTCATCAGTCAGCATGTAAACATTCGCATAATCAGCAGCTCATCTTAAAACATGGACCGCGGGACTTTTGTTAGGCCTCATAACTATATGGCCATCTAAGTATTTCTTTTATTTATTATTATTTTGTGTTGTTGTATTACTTATTTATCTATTTTTGTTTTGTCCTTAGTTTTCTTTTTGTTTTGTTTTGTTTTTGTTTCTTATTACGCGTATAACAAGTGGGTTTTGTAGGTAATTATATTATACATTACCTTTACTTACTTATTAAATATTGCACCACGCAAAGGTTTTATAGTATTTTAGCATTTCTCCTTTTTGGGGTATATATAGGGCAATGAAATTGAATTAATAGTGAATATTAGTGGCTACACGCATAGTTTTTATTTTAATTAGAGATTTATATATGCCTAATTTATTTGTTTTATGATTCTTGATATATATGCATTTTAATTGATACTTACTGTTGGGAGTTTGAAATTAAATATTAAATTGTGTCATTTTATAACTTTATATATTATTTTATAGTTGCCTTATTTTTTGTGTATAGCTTAAAACCACAAACCCTTGACACCCTGCATCTAATTAGTTTAAGTAATATTAAGTAACATGTTATAATATTCAAAATATCTTACAATGGAGAAATAATTATAAGTCGAAAACTTCCAAGAAAGCAGCCTCGAACATTTGAATGCATTTTAATATAGTTTATTCTGTATACAAAAAATAAATTATGAATGTTCTTTTTTTTATTTTCTACACCTATTTTTAATTTCAAGTACGGATACAAAATATGAATTATATCAAATATCTCCCTCAGATAGGTTGATAAATGGAGCCCCATGTACGAGACATTCTTTTGATAGCTTCAAAGTGAAAAGGGCATTTTGTTAAAGTAAGACAGTTACAAATGAACAGCCACGTTTTATTTAACCAACGGGGTTCCTCTAAAACTCATACTTGATCTGGTGTTCTCCTCCAAAACGAAAATTTCTCCGGCAAATTAGGATTTCGGCAAATAAGCTTGAAGATAATACTAATACTAATTATTCTATGTCTACGCAAAATATACAAACAGAACGCTGGTTGCATAAATGTCAGTAGTAAGTTCAACGCACGTTTACAATATGCTATTTACTTGTAATCTGACAATTATATATATATTTCAAAAAGGTTGCTTTTTCATTCATTGACATAAAAGTAGGGCACTTCCAAGGTAACAACGTGACGGTCGGAGGGTGTTTCTCACAATGAAAGTCTAAATAACTCACAAAATAAAAATGTCCAGAACCAAATTTTGATATGCATATGTTACCACTATCCTACCAATTATTTACAATAGTAAAGAAAATCAAAATTCCCACTAAATTATGAATTATGATTATGAATATCTGCGGTAACAGCGTGACGGCAAAAATACATGGGTTTCTTACATGTTTAGAAACTAAGCAAACTCTGTGAACTACAGGAACATTTTGCAATTTTGTCACATTGATTCTTTGTACTAAACATCAAGCTAGAACATCCAAATAAAAATGTAGAAAAAATCCAATGTTCATAGTAAATATGATATCATAAACATATCTGTGCACGGTAACAGCGTGACGGTAACAGCGTGACCTATGAATTGTACATGTTATATATATATGGGAGATATTGATGAGATGAATAAGAATATATAATTTTGATGTAGTCATCCAGAATCTATACAGAACTAGATGAATGGGTAATATGACCCAGATGCTCTGAAATGATGGTTCGCACGACACAAATTTGCAGCCTAGCGCCCTCTATTGATCAAAAAATGTTTTTGGACATAACTGAAATTCTTATATTTTTCAGAATTTAGTTTGTGGAACCATCAAATATCAAAACCAAAATACATACTTAATTGCAACAATGAAATATTAGACCTTTGACATTTGACCTTTGACCTTATTTCTCAAATTAGCATACAAATGTTTAATTTTATGTCGGCACAGTGCATATCTACAAGTGATTTGTTTCATGTAAGATGATTTCAATGTCAGTAAGTGTTTGTGTTTCAATTGGTTATTATCCGAGTGACCTTTGACCTGTGCTCCAAACATTTTCATAGAAATTTCTTTTACCTACAGTACTCTTTCTTACATTAATTCTGGCATTTTTTTGTGAGATAAAAAATAAACTACAATAATTTGACCTGTTGACCTTTGACCCCATGACCAAATTCGATAATCAGGTCATCAACTTCACTGAACGCATACCAGTATTAATTATCATGTCATCCTTTAAGGATTCTCGAAATATCTTGAGAATGATATATTTTTGGAATATTAATTAGCTATGTGACCTTTGACCTTTGACCTCATGGCCCCAAAATGTATCAGATAATCTGTACCTCTGAATACATGTCTTGTACAAAGTTTGAACAGAATCCATCCAACGATTCTTGAGATATTGCAAACAAAAAAGAACACTAATGTACATATGCACATACAGAAAGACGGACATACAACCCCTACACATATATGACTCGGGTAACTTTGTGATGGAAACACAACTGACCCTTTTCATATAATCAAAGCATGAGCAATGCCCGAGCATACCTAACAAAAACATATTTCATTATTTGATTTTGTCTAGTGTATTATATCAATGGAGATCATGTAGGTTGCGTCACGCTGTTACCCAAAAAGTAACAGCGTGACCAATTGATATTGCTTAGATTAATTAGTGGTAAAAGATAATGCTGCTATTTAGCATCCATAATATACCCCTATGGGCGAATGAAGAAGAAACAAAACATCATTTAATTCCCATTCATATTTTTCCAGAAATATTAAAAATACCTGTTTTTAGGGTAACAGCGTGACATATTGATGACTATAAATGAAACAGTCACTGAAGCAGAACAAAGAGAGAAAATGCCGAAATAGATATTTATCTGATAAATTGAAGTAATGTTCTTACCAACACTGAAAGATAATTTTATGAAAACCTATTTTTGCAGCTCTTTTAAAGGGAAAGTTGAGTTTTGGTAGAGAGGTCGCTAGACTACTTAATTGGTTTGTGAGGTAATGAAAAACTGAGTGTAAAATTTGAAAGAGCATAATATTTAAACAATAAAATCATCTTTGTTTGATCGAAATCGGTTCAGAAACAGCTGAAATATCCATAAACATAACATTTTGTAATAAACCCGGGGCCCCGGGTTTATTAGAGAATTTTGAACCAGCCGTTAAAAATTCAAAAAAATGCTTCCTCTTTTCAAAAAGTTACAAAATAGGTATTTAAATAGTTGTTGGTTATTTCTCTATCTAATCACTATTTCAATAAAGCATCACATGCACAATATTTTATACAAAATGGTTAAAACCGTTGAGTGTTTAGAGAGCGCCCTCTTACGTTTTAACGGCTCTTTTTTTAATGATAACATAATCTTTACTACGTCATTTGTAATTTTGTGTTCCTTTCTAGTTATAACTATTAGTTTGTAATGTAATGATGCCGGTTTTGGTTACTAAAATTCAGTTTCACTAAAACGCTACTCTCCTTACCAGAACTCAACTATCCCTTTAAGCTTAATATTTACAAGTATATTTTTGAAAATAATTGAAAATTAATTTATGCTAATTAATTCCTATGAAATAATAGGTCATGCAAAAATTTGTTTGAACAAAATGCATTTCTGAATAGTTTAATCTTTTAGCTTTAATTTGATACCAAATATGTTATGATTCGACGAATTTGAAAAACGGGTGCTTATGTCAATGTTTGCTTGGAATTGCCCAGTAGCAAATATTACACGTTAAAAAATCGATTGTGTATGATTTTTATATATTTAGTAGGACAAACACTGACAAAGATAAATACATATCTTACATTTCCGTTGTAAAATTAGCAATCCGGTGATGAAGATGTATCATTTTAATTACATTCAAAAAAGGTCATCCCTACCCGACAAAATGTGTAATTTTTTTAACGTTAGAATCCAGATAATCACAGATTTGATGAAAGAAAACCCGATATACCTCGCTGGATCAATATACAACATGGAGGGGACCATGCCATAAATATACAAACACCATATATAATTTAAAAAAAGCCTCTGGACAGCTGGAATGGATAGAGCTACCCCTCTCCTATAGCTAAGCCGCCGTCAGTAGCAGTGCTCCTGCTTACTTGACCTGAGTAATGCTAGATAATTTCATGTAACCGGTATATGGTTTAAGTTGAGTGGTTACAACAATATCCAAATACACTCTACCCATAACAGTGTCGTACATGTGGCAAACAAATCCCCATTTTCATATATGAATATAACATTATCTCTAATCAAAACAGATGTGAGTTGTATCTAAATATAACTTGTTACATACGTTATAATTATACTTTTGTATGGTAAGCGTATACGTCATTATCATAAATGCTAGATAACAAATAGAATTGCACAGATGTTTTTTGTATCTGCAATCTGCATATAACATATAGTGTGACTTATAAAATGTTACATTCTCAATTTCTTGAATACACACTATGATAGAAATAGATCCGTGAACATAAACTAAGTTTAACTTTGATATATTTAACAATTCTGATGTCCTCAGGACTCGAAACCAAGGCCTCTGGATCAATGGCCTACCTCTCTAACCTGTTCGGAATTTCAAATCGTGTGTACATCAAAATGTGCAATGTGTCAACATCTGACGTCCTATAATGACTGTGTAAACATAATGTAAGTCAGCAAAGGTGAGCGTAACCGTGAAGTGGAATCACGCAGCCCCAAGTCACAGACGGAACACATAATAAGTACCGTTTTGGAAATCGAGTTAATAACTAGGTCAATCTCTTCGGGACGAACATCACATTAACCGCGATGATGTGCAGCAATGTAGCGACTCAAAATAACAAAATACTTTATAATAAAGTCATTTTCCAAATGTTAAGGAACGAACAGAAAGAACCCAAACACGGACCAACCAAATACGAGAGTAATCAAAATTGTTAATGTGATGAGTGCATATAATTCGCATTTGCCTAAAAAGATAGTGTGAGTGAGTAAAATGAACGTTCCACGCCACAGCACTTCATCAGCAAACTGGACCAAAACCCCTTACACAGCGTGTCATAAATTTTACATGGTAACGAAAATTGCCAATTCCCCGCGATTCTCAGGGCACCTAAAAATCACGCCCAAAATACACCATCACAGCATTGCTCGATCAGAGTTAACCCGTTGAGGACTGGTCCACTCATATCGGAGTGGAGTCTATTAAAAACGAGTGATAAGCCAGACCAAAGGCCTTCAATGGGTTCACACATGACACGCACGAGCAAATGCATATTTTATGCAAATACGGCCCATGGAAGCAGCAAATCAAATCATCGGGAGATGACAAAATTTGTGCAAATTTGTCCCAAGTTCAATATATTGTTCACAATGAGTGATCAGTATTAACCCGTTAAGGCTTGGTCCCTCGTCGTCTCAGACTGGAATTACTCAATGGGTTCACAAACGACACGTACGAGCGAAGGGATACTATATGCAAATACAACCTAAATAATCAGCCAATCAGAACAGCGGGAGATGACGAAATTTATGCATCAAGTTCAATAAATTGTCCAAAATGAGTGATCGGTATTAACCCGTTGTAATGAGGATTTTGGTCCCTCGACGTCTCGGACTGGAATGGCTTTCAATGGGTTCACAAATGACAAGTACGAGCAAAGGGATACTATATGCAAATACGACCCAAATCATCAGCCAATCAGAACAGCGGTAGGTGACGTATTTATGCAACTTTGCCCAAAGTTCAACGTTACCAGCATTGGCGGGGACAAAAGATATGCAAATAAATATTTCCTTCACGTGTTCGTTGTAGCATGGCGATGCTGCATTGATGTAATTTGTCTTTTCATAGTTTCATAACAAATGGTATATTTTAGGACTGTACCTGCTTGAGGCAATGCGAAACTGTGCGCGTAAACTAAATACTTTGGGCCATGATATTTCCACAGATTGAAAGTAGACAACACCCACAATACGCATCTCACATATAAAATAAATAATTAATTCAGTATCTATTTATTCAAAGGGTCTGTAAAACCAACATTAGGGTTTAATATGTTGCAACAAGCATGGGTACAGCTGCAGGCAGGGGGAGATGGGTTAACCAGCATTAGGGTTTAATATGTTGCAACAAGCATGGGTACAGCAGGCAGGGGGAGATGGGTTACCCAACATGATGGTTTAATATGTTGCAACAAGCATGGGTACAGCAGGCAGGGGGAGATGGGTTACCCAACATTAGTGTTTAATATGTTGCAACAAGCATGGGTACAGCAGGCAGGGGGAGATGGGTTAACCACATGATTATTCTGTTGTATATATTTATGCTTTGTGTGTATTTGTTTTTTTGTTTAAATTGTATCTGTTTGTTTGTTTGTTTGTTTGTGTGTTTTTGTTGTTTGTTTGTTTGTTTGTCGTTTTGCCGTTAAGAGGATATAGGTTATCCATACTCGTCATCAAGTGCCGGATAATTAAAACAACACACACAGTGGCACACAGGCGCACACATCAATATAACGCTGGAAATTGTTCAATCAAGCACGTGCAGCCAAACACACACACACCCACTAATACTGTTATCCGTTTGCAATCAAGCACGTACAGCCAAACACACGCACACCCACTAATACTGTTATCCGTTTGCAATGAAGCACGTACAGCCAAACACACGCACACCCACTAATACTGTTATCCGTGTGTCTTTTGTCTAGATGTCATCAGATACACGGAGGATACTGTAGCGGAACATCCTTGTCTGATATTGGCGTAACTGTTTACACATCCTGACTAACGTTAAATTATTTAAACCCTTTTCTCCTCTGTTCATTAAGTATAGCGGCTACAAACAAGTGATCAAGCCAGAACACCCACACAGAACAGAACCGATTCCCTTTGTGGTCTCTGTACACAGGTTGATGGTACTTGATTTCAATGAAATTGTCTATAAAGGTGACATGATTATAGCGTCCACACTTCTTGCGATCTGCATTGGGTGGTCACTATACACAGGTTTAACTATGAGATTTTAATTTTATGCAGCCTGTCTATACAACATACCTTAATATAACGTCCACTCCCATTGTTTCCTTTAGGTGGTCACTATTCACAGATTTGGCATTACAATGTTGTATTGAAATTGTATTTAAAGGTCACCTGTTTATAGCGCCCACATGTCTTGTTACCCTTGTGTAGTCGCCATACAATCGGCTAACTACATATGATTTAATGGAACTGGTCTATAAAGGTCACCTGTTTATAGCGGACAATGTTCTTGTTTTCGTTTGGTGTTCAATATACACATGTTTTACTGTAAGCACTATTTTAGAAACCTGTCTATAAAGGTCTGCTTAGTCACATTATCCAAACATAGCGACATCCATTCTATCCAACCCCAAGGGTGTTTTACAAAGATCCCAAGTTGAACTGAAATTTTAAGTTAGACTTTAAATTATGGGAAGCCATTATTTGCTACATAAAATTATAGACCAAAATACACTATGGATGCCATTTTTTGCTATATACAAAGTAGAACATTATTTATAATGTAAAAATTATAAAAAGTTTAAAACATGTGCTCTTGAATATGTTTTAGTTACTATGCTGCAAATGGTTTTCCATAACTGCAAGTCCGACCTATACATTTAAGTTCAACTTCAAAACTTTAAATCTGTGTGGAACACACTTTGTTCATATATAGTTTAATAGTTGATTTGAAAATGTTAGGGTTATTATCTATTACAGAAGAGAAATTGCAGATGTGTATATACTTGTTTGTATTTCTTTGAAATATGAAATACATGTATGTTAAATAAATAATAAATGAATTTGTTGAACTACACATAACATTTACACCATCAAAATCACACACAACAGTAATGCAGTACATTTTTTTTGCATCACGTTTGTATTCATTGCTAACTTGATTTTGTTACGAATAAATCACCGATTATGAGACATTCATCGTTCAACCCTATCCTCTGTTGACAGTGTACACAAGATGATGGATGTGTCAATAATAACAATAGGTATGATTACAGCGGATCTTCATTATGAATAGCCCGGAGGCCTGGGGGAGGGGGTGTTGTATAAAGAGTTGCCATCAATCACATAATTGTGATTAATACTTGATATTTCAATGCAAAACATGATGAATTTTGGTTGACAATATATCTGGTCTCTTTTTTGTTACAATTTGGACTTCAGATTAATTTCAACTTTGCAATTGAACCAACTTCTTACTGCAACAATTTGATTATGCGGCCTTGAATACAACCCTTCCACTATCTTGGATATACACAAGATTATGTACGGTTATCAATTGCAGAGCTACCAACATTGACATTCAACAATCCGGAAGATTCAGAGAAATTTCATCAGAAATCAGGGAGATATACCGTATATAATAATAATAATACATGTATGAACATTTGTATAGCACAGCCATATACTCTACTAGGCTTAATTAATTATTTGAATTATTATTAACCATGCCCATGGCCATCAGGTACATTTCAAACAAACACAATGATATATTGCATACTTTCTCAACTCCCCAGGGAGCATACAAGCCGAGCTGACACTGATGATGGTGCTACAGGCTATAACACCTGACCATGGTACCCATTTATACACCTGGGTAGAGAGCAGCAATTGTTGATAAAATACCTTTTATATACTACAACCTAGTGACAATAATCGTTCAATAATCAGAAGGATTTGTTGTTGGGATGAAATCTGATGCAGTAATCTTCGTCTATTTTCAGGGCGACTTGGCAGCTCTGCAGTTGATCATTATTTTGGCAGACTACGAATCTAATCAAATATATATCAATCAACTTCAATAATCATAACTTTATCATCAGTAGCTCACAGCCAAACATGTCTATAGTGGGCATTATAAATGATCCCATGCAGAGAAAATAACGTAATAGAACCTGTCTATAGAGGTCACCTGTCTACAGTGGCCACTTGTTTTCCAATGGGTGGTCACTATACACAGGTTCAACTGCACCTGTTACAATGTACATGCTATATAGAGCCTGTCTATAGAGGTCACCTGTCTACAGTGGACACTTGTTTTCCAATGGGTGGTCACTATACACAAGTTCAACTCCACCTTTTACAATGTACATGCTATATACAGCCTGTCTATAGAGGTCACCTGTCTACAGTGGCCACTTGTTTTCCAATGGGTGGTCACTATACACAGGTTCAACTCCACCTGTTACAATGTACATGGTATATAGAGCCTGTCTATAGAGGTCACTTCCCTACAGTGGACACTTGTTTTCCAATGGGTGGTCACTATACACAGGTTCAACTGCATCTTGTACAATGTACATGGTATATAGAACCTGTCTAAAGAGGTCACCTGTCTACAGTGGCCACTTGTTTTCCAATGGGTGGTCTCTATACACAGGTTCAACTGCACCTTGTACAATGTACATGCTATATAGAGCCTGTCTATAGAGGTCACCTGTCTACAGTGGCCACATGTTTTCCAATGGGAGTCACTATGCACAGGTTAAACTCCACCTGTTACAATGTACATGCTATATAGAGCCTGTCTATAGAGGTCACCTGCCTACAGTGGCCACTTGTTTTCCAATGGGCGGTCACTATACACAGGTTCAACTGAATCTTGTACAATGTACATGCTATTCGGAAGCTATTCAACAACACTTTTCAATGATACAAAAATGCACAAAAACCCAAAAGAAACATTTTGGCAACCATGACAGTACAGATCACTCATGCATGCTTAGACTGGAAACAGAATAGAATAGAAAGTATTCTAGGTAAAAAAAAAAAAACAGCAACAACGACAAACACAAACACCAGGCTATTCAATCTGGAAAATAGCATGGCTTATGAACATTTCGTCCCTGGATATAGGGTGGAAATTCCAGGCATCGCCCTTGCATTCATAGGGGATCTCCCTTGGAATTAAGGTGAATCCTTACTAGGGGAAGTTTCGTTGCTAGGGTAGGTTGATTGACGATTAAAGGGATCTAGTAACTTTGTTGACATGTGCAAAAAGTGATGACTGATTGATGCAATGTATAGTGTTGTTATCCCATATGTCCACAGGGTATTGTGTGAAAATTTCAAGTCAAATGGACATTGCATGGCCAAGTAATGAGCGAAAATGCAAAGTGACATTGGGTGATATTCACTAACTCACTGCATTCACTTTGTACAGGGATGAAAAACTCGCCCGGAGTTTTTCTTATCTGAATACTTCGATCGTACATATCTTTGTAACGAAAGGGAAATTTGAAAAACCGAAACCTGTCCCATGATTTTATTGTTAATACAAATACAACAAGGTATGAGGGAACCGCTAGAATTAAAATTTTATTTTGAGGATTTGGACAATGTTACTAAGTCCCTTTAAGCTGACCACATGTTCGATCGTAAATATATTATCCCAACTTGCCTGCCTGGGACCTTTATTGCCTATGCGACCTTGGAGACTGTACTCTCAAACTAGCGCAGAGTGGGGTGGCTCGCACCCGTACAGTTCACCTCAATTCAGTAGATCAAACACAGGGTTGCCCCATACAGTGCCATATGATAAGGTGTGCTTTACAAGAGGGCTGTATCAAGTGGAACAAAGTTTACATTACAAAATACAGCATAAAGATTGTGTGGGTCCCACAATAATTACAAATTGTTATATGCAGGGCTCCACATTCATATTTTGTCAGTGAAATTGTTTCTTCCCCTATTCTGGTGGCCCAAAAGAAAATGTACTGGCCCCAAAATTGTATTTCATGAGTAAGCTTTTTACTATTCAAAATATCACTCTTGCATAATCAAACCTTTGATTACAGATGAAGCATGACATACAAGAAAACAAGATTTTTCATTTTGCCAATGTCGGGTTGAAAATCTGCTTGCCCGATCGTGCCACCAAAATATGACTTGTATACATTGTTGCTGGCCCCGGGCCAGCGAGCCAGTGCGAGGATGTCGAGCCTTGTATATGTAGTCTCTGAACCGATTCCGATTACATACAGTTTATTATGTCATTGAAATAGTACGCTCTTTCAAATTATACACTCAGTTTGTCATTATCTCACCAATAACGCCCTCTATTACCAATGAACTATCCCTTTCACGTTTGTTTTGTTTTTGTTTTAATGCAACCACCAGCCCGTACCTTAGTATTATGTGAGCAAAGTAGATGGATACAATACAAACAAGAGCCAATATTAAACAAACACGAATGTGTCATTGAATTACTGTACATCAAGAGATATCTCGATTTAACCTGTGACAAGTCTAGTATAGAGAAGAAGACGTTAACGCCGAATTTATAGTTTGACCAGGGAGATATCAATATTACATTTATATTAAAATTAATATGACATGCAAAGAATCAAACAAATACATCGTTCAAAAGATTTGAATGAATCGAAACGAGAACATAATTATAACAGTCTGAATTTCAAAATAGTTTGTCATTTATGTAATAAAGAAAAGGGTTGCATCGCGCATTGTATACATGAAGACATTCTGGCAGTAATCATGGGACGTGCGTGTCAGAAAGCGCAGAACTCTTCTGCCGAGAATAACATTTTAGTAAATGTTTTTCTGAACCAAGAAATTAGCACAACAAACGCGTTTCTGAACCGGTTTGGATAAAATAAAGTTTATTCTGTCGTACGAATTGTATGCTCTCTCAACTGTAACACTCAGTTTTTCATTTCCTCACACAAAATATTTTGTGCAGGGCCCTCAATACGAAAATTGATCTATCCCTTTAACCCACAGTCACACGCCGCCCCGACGAACCCCCCAATACACCCCGAGGGGACAAATATATATAGATAATAATTACAATATATCGCACTTAGGCCAAAACAAATAAATTGTTGGATTGGAGTAACGGGCAACCAAACATTAGGGTAGGTAAGTAGGTTTTTTTTTCAGGATTCGCATACACAAAAACACATAACACACAAATAACACATATCGCTATTTTTTTTTTTTTTTTTAAATACTCCCCAAAAAAAAAATCAGAAAAAACCTTTAGGGTCGGCGGTATTTTTAGGGTCGGGCGGGTTACGCCAATCCAACAATTTATTTGTTTTGGCCTTATATAGCGCCTAATGTAGTCTATAATCTAGACCCTCGAAAGCGCCGCCAACGAGAGTGATCTGCATAACATCAGTGATCGCGCCATGTTGTGTAGACCGATCCTCGTTGTGCATATCTCTCTCGTACGTGGCGCTATATATTGTGGGTGGTAGGCCGAGTTCAGCATGCGAGGGAGAGACTAGATTCTAGTCTACGCCTAATGCAGAACAGCCTCTAAGCGCATTATTACCCCTGGTCATAACAGTTCAGACCCGCACAATTATCTTGTACACATGCTCAACTCCCCGGGGAGCATACTGGCGGCGGGCAACCATATAGGTGCACCAAGCTAATTTTCACCAGACCATGTATACACCTGGGTGAACCCTAGGGCATGGGGACATGCCCCCTAAACAAATGTATAGGGATACAGGCTTCAATCTTTTAGAAAGAATGATTATCAGGTTCAACGGAATGTTGGGTATAAGGCTTATCATTTAATGACTTGTTTATAAACAGTACGAAAGAGGGAAGAAGACGCATTTCTCCTCTTGTCCCTGTCTTAACCCATTCAAGATTATTTCGATGTGGTATAACAAGCATTCTCCATAGCCAGAAGTCCGACTAATTCAGGGTCAACCTTGAATGGGTTAGCCTCCTCTGCCCCAAGACCGACAGTTTAAACAGTAATCCCATTCATGAGATTTATCACCATCATTAGGCCACTGACCGACTGACTGACTGACCGACTGAGATGGCCACCCAATGTCCTGAATCTCCCCACATGATGTGTTTATATCAATTCCACTCATTCATGTCAGTCTCTCGGTTGAAACAGGGATATGGGAGTTTATGTGTTCCCAAAACAAGTAACAAAACAGGAGAAAGAGACAGTCGAGGCTGATATCATGGAGAAGAGAATAGAGGGGCAAAACATATTATACGAATAAAGTCAAACCTGTCTATAGCGACCACTCAAGGGACCGGCTAAAAGTGGTCGCTATAGACAGGTGGTCGCATTAAACAAGTTGGCGGCTATTTTGAATTTCTGGTCGCATATCATGCAATTATGGAGATGGTGTGGCACGATCGGATGGACGCTAGACTTCAAATCTAGAGGTCGTGGGTTCAAACCCGATTGATGTCCCATCATTTATGTCCTTCAGCAAGACATTTAATCCATATTGCTGCTCTATACCCAGGAGTATAAATGGGTACCTGGTTGGGTGTTAATTAGCATGCGTGCTATAGATATCATATATGGCTGCCATTAGCTAGTATGCTCCCCGGGGAGTTGAGATGGTGCGCAAGATAATTGTGCGGGTTTGAACTGTAGTCTGTACCAGTAACAACCAGGGTAATAATACAAGCGCATAGAGACTTCTGCAATGTGCAGGGGCGTAGACAACGGGGGGGGGGGGGGGGGGGGATGAGGGGGATGCCTCCCCCCCACCTCACAAGGTGGGGGGATGACATGTACAATCATCCCCCCGGGTTTTAGGGAAGGATATATATTTTTTTTGTGTATCTGTATACGAGTGGGAAAAAAAACATTAGTTGTATGAGGTAAGACTTGTTAATTATAACGTTAAAAAAGTAATTTATACAATCATCCACTTTCAATTTTTGCTGCGCGCTTCGCGCGCAAACAGATTATCTCAGTTTGTTGAGTAAATTGCGTATGGTCTGGGGTGAGCATATTGTGTGTTTTTTTCTGTATACCGGGCCACGTAGTTCCAGTGTAGGCTGGCATTGCTCTGGCTGCTTGTGTGACGTGCACCACTTCTATGCAAAATCTTCTCCGTGGGAGAGGGATACCCCCTCCCAAACCCTTTCTATTTGGCTCTGCCCCAGCCCTCGGTAGCTTCGCCCCTCGGGACTCATTCTTGGAAATAGTTGGATCATACATAATGTGGTATATGGTGATGTTGGAACAGTGTATGACGCTAAATATAAGTACAATATTTGTGTGTGTTTTGGGGTGCATATTTATCAGTGTGTCAATTATTTGTTTTCTTCGTGGAAATATATTTAAAATTTCTGGTCGATCAAATCATAACACGCTTTCCCAGATACAGTCAATATTAAGCCCGAATTTTCTATCTAGGTAAGCACCAGATTGCACAATTTCAAGTCCAAAAATGCAAAAGCTCCCTACCGTGGGAGGGGGGAAACCCCCCTCCCACACCCTCCCCCTCCCTCAGTCACTTCGCTCCTTGCAATGTCTCACTCTCACATCTGGCTCAAAGTTGGCAGCACTGTGAGTGTGGTTGGGCATGAGCCCCTACACACGCAAAATCGTGAGCCCCCATAGGTTTAATTTGCCCCCTAATCCAAACCCCCCCACTGAGAGGACTTTCAAGCAATTACCTTGGTCTTGAACAATTTTGGCAGGCGGTCTCGGGCGCGGAAAAATTGGTCTTGGTCATGTGAACGGCAAATCATCCCCCCCCCCCCCCCCCCAGGTGTAAGAACCTGTCTACGCCACTGGCAATATGATATGCGCTATATAAGAACTGTTTATTATTATAGGTTTTCCCATCCATTTTCGTCATTCAATTTCAATCATTGTTAACTTCAATTTCGTCCGGAAAGTCTTTCGCCGATCGTATGTAATGTTCGATTTCGTCATTCATCACACAAGTTCGTTCTTTCATAACCAAGTTCGTCAATGACCCGATCGTTTTAGTCAAAGCTCATTCAATTTCGTCCGATCACTCCTGCCGGTGTACGATGTGATGATCAATTTCGTCATTGGGCATTTAATTTCGTTATTTCCCATTCAAATTCGTCAAACAATATTGAAAGCTGTATTTGATATTTTGTTTCATCATCTCTTCATTATTATCCTTTGTTTATTTGAACATGTTGAACCCAGATTCTATCTTTGGAAATTCATACAATTTTAGTATATCGTCTATTGAACAATTTCTGTATTTTATATCATTAATTTGATATTGTAATGTGTCTCCCAACACAGATATATTGCATGGATCAATCAATCAGACTTTTGGTCAATTATCGTTTTGTGAATTGCAATATCGAAATGAATTGTTTGTGATCAGTTTATCGTTTTATAAACAATTATTATTGAAGTAATTGCTTTTGAAATGAATTGTATGAGCTTCCATAGGAAAATTCATATGAACCAAAGCAACCAGACTATACATGACAAATTTGAACGACCAAGTCTTGAAATCGGATGACCAATGACGAATTTGAACTTCACATTATGCGTCTTATAACCAGTCGGGACGAATTCCATTGCAAAATGACGAATTAGAATAAGCCAATTTTGAATTAGAATGACCATTGATCAATTAGAATGGTAAATGACTAAATCGAATGTAGCAATTGCAGTTTCCTAACTTCTCGGGACGAAATTGAAGTAAGCATTGATTGAATTTGATTGACGATAGTTTGAAAATGGATGGGAAAACCTATATTATTATTATTATATGCGTATGTGTAATTAATTTGCATCGGTACACGCACGTGTTCGTAGTTTTGTTGTATGTATAACCACAAACAAATGAAAATGTATGATGAATTGGCATTACATTTTAAGTGATAAATTTAAAATTGCAAAATGTGTCAATATGTCATTTATTTACTCATCAAGAGACTTCAGAGAATCAGCTGCACTTTTAAATGCGCATGTCTAGTTTTCTATAGAATTCTGAAGGCAAGATGCATCGCTTGGTCGTAACAATTGCACACGGATTATCATTCAACATGTTCAAAGAATTAGGAACACGGGGACATACCCCGCCTCGGCTATTAAAACTTAAAATTAAAATACTTGTTAGATGTCAAACTCGGTTGTGTGGGTTGTGATGTTCAGTGAAGTGTCTTTGTTTGACGCATTTCAGTATCAGCATCAGGTACTGAAGTAGTCAATAATCTAGACCCTCGAAAGCGCCGCCTACATCATTGATCGCTGCCAGTCGAGAATCACTGCCCAGATGACATGGTTGTGCAGACCTTCCTCTATATATTTGCCAGTGAGGACTCGATCCTTGTCTAGCTAGTACTGAAGTGAAGGGCACGAATAATCTGTGCTTATGAGTCTGAAGCACTTGATGTAGACGTATTAAGCCTTTTTAATTAATTTTTTATGCACAGACATGCTCAGAATTGTGAAGCCTTGAACGACCAAAGGCGACCTACTTGGTGCCTCAAGCTCAAGCGCTAATTTTTTGGTCGCTATAGCCTATACACAGGTTTAAATGTGCTTCGGTCGGGACCCAAGTGGTCGTTAGTCGCGTTAAGCCCGGCGCAGACAGAGCCGACTCGACCCGATCCGACTGATTTCAATCAGGCTAGAGTTGGGCCCGGTCGGTCGGAGCAGATTTATCGTGTTGAATCGGCCCCAACTGGCATCC
This sequence comes from Echinarachnius parma, assembly GCA_037951105.1. Classification (NCBI taxonomy): domain Eukaryota; kingdom Metazoa; phylum Echinodermata; class Echinoidea; order Clypeasteroida; family Echinarachniidae; genus Echinarachnius; species Echinarachnius parma. The sequence goes on along the minus strand of JBAMJV010001322.1, from coordinate 12,350 downwards.
GACTGTCTCTCGACTGGCAAAATGTGTGTCGCGAGGCACTGAAAACTGAGCCGATCGGAAAGACAACCAGTCGAGTTGGCTCTGTCTGCGCCGTGCATTAGTTTCATGGCCGGTATTCTGCTAACTTCTGCTAGACTAAAATACATACATTATCTGTCACCAGACTGTTTCACACATGTACAGAACGGCCGTTAATATGTCATGTTCAATAATGATCAGACAAACTACTATCATAGTATATGGTGGAATTGTTTTGTATTGGACTGTAGGAAGGGAGGCCGTATAATTAATGCATGGTTATATATCAGTGAATCTTGCAAATTATTTTATTAATATATTTTTCTCTCAGTCTCTACACACCCCCCACCCTGTGTGTGATGTTAGGAAATATGTACAAGTAAAATACTACTAACTCGTTATCCCAACAGTACTCTTCTCGGACATAGAATTAGAAACAAGACGTCACGCGTATGTACCTGCACGAATAAATGTATATAGAATTAGGATAATGATATTAATATGTTGTATATTTGAGTAGATATGATCGGCTGTCTCACGATGACGTGGCGAATGTAGAATGTAGAGACAGCCGATCATCTCTACTCAACGTCTACCTATAAACTGTGATGGATAACCTTTTCCACTCTATTTTGTATATTTCCTTAAAAAAAAAAAAAAAATCTGCGGTATTTGTTCATCTATCTGTTACAAATAATGCAGTGGCGTAGTGACGGGGTGGGGGGGAGGGGGGTAGGGAATGAAGAAAAGGGAGTTATCAATAACCCTTATCCTTCTAGATATACATGTACAGTATATACCAACAGAGAAAAAATAATAATCTTCAAGGGGTAGTTTAGTTTTGGTAGAGAGGGCGCTGCACATCACAATTTTGTTGTGAGGTGGGTAATGAAAAACTGAGTGTCGAATTTGAGAGAACATGCAATTTTAATGGCAGAATAAACTTTATTTGGTCAAAATCGACCCAGAAACGACTCAAATATCAATAAATATATCTGATCTTATAATTATTTGGGGCCCAAATAATTAGACGATTTTTTAAAAAAAATTAAAAAATGCTTGCACTTTTTCAAAAATTTTCAAAAGCATTTTGTAAATAGTTGTAGATGATCTCTCTATTTAATCATTATTTCAATAAAACATCACATGCATAATTTTGTATGAAAAATGGTTGAAACCAATGCCTTTTTATAAAGCGCCCTCTTGTGTTTTAATGGCTCTTTTTGAATGATAACAGGCTTTTTACTTAGTCGTTTGTAATTTTGTATACATTTCGAGCATGGTGGAGTTATAACTATTAGTTTATAATGTTACTGTCCAGGTTTGGTAACTAAAGTTTAGCCTTACCAAAACTGTACTACCCCTTTAATCTTTCAAGTCTGTCCACAAGCGCTAAATGGAGAGAAAATTAGTAAGACATTGCCGAAATCCTTCATATTTTATTTCATAAGACAAGTGTTAATCAGGGCTGATGTGCCGTCTAGTCTAGGCCATTGTAATAAGGGCCTTTGATCACCTAATAATCTTTCTTGTATTCCTCGCTATGCCCTTTACAAAGGTCCGAATATATCATTAGTATATACAGTATTGTTATTTCATCACACATTATAGCAGTTCTAAATGTCTGATAATATAATAGTTTCAGGGGAAATAAACCATTGGCTCCATACAGGTTTATTCGATGACTAAACAACATATAAAATGCTTACACTTATTAAAACATTTTCAAAAGATTGATTGATCACAGGAGTTAACAAGTTTGTAATGCTAATATGGTGCAGGTTTTGGTTACTTAAGTTCATTTTGACAAAAACCACGACCGGGGTAATCATGGTAATACTACTAGTGGAAAGCGCTATACGGAACATAATTTAGGTATAGCGCTAGTATAATGTACCAGACACCTCATGTTTTAACCCTTTTTTTCTTCTTGAAATAGTGTGAATGTGATGTTTGGATAATAATCATTCACCATTTTTTTTCTTTCAAAATGTGAAAGATTGTTATAATTATTGAATTAATGTTTGTCCCCAATATGTAACCAGATCGGATATGATTTTTAAACAACAAAGTTGATGATTATGTCTTTAAAGGGACTTAGTAACATTGTCCAAATCCAACAAAACTTATTTTGAACTCTAGTCTCTGGTTCTCTCATCCCTTATTATATTCATAACATTAACAATAAAAGCACGGGACAGGTTTTTCAAATTTCAATTTCGTTCAAAAGATGTTTACGATTGAAGTGTTCAAATAAAGAATTGTCTACGGGATAACTTCAATCGTGTACAATGCACGTGCAACGAATCAGTGAATACCATATCTCAGCCCAAAAACCCCATCAAATTAACATAAAAATGTCTACATATATATTACCTTGTGGACATATCAGATCACACTAAAACACATGCAATTAATCATTGATAAATCACTGAATAAATGTGAGATCCCACATTTATTCAATTTACATTTATTAATTTGATATAATACAAACTCATTTAAAGGGAAAGTTGAGTTTTGGTAGAGAGGGCGCTAGACTACTTAATTGGTTTGTGAGGTAATGAAAAACTGAGTGTAAAATTTGAAAGAGCATAATATTTAAACAATAAAATCATCTTTGTTTGATCAAAATCGGTTCAGAAACGGCTGAAATATCCATAAATATAACAGTTTGTAATAAACCCGGGGCCCCGGGTTTATTAGAGAATTTTGAACCAGCCGTTAAAAATTCAAAAAAATGCTTCCTCTTTTCAAAAAGTTACAAAATAGGTATTTAAATAGTTGTTGGTTATTTCTCTATCTAATCACTATTTCAACAAAGCATCACATGCACAATATTTTATTCAAAATGGTTGAAACCGATGAGTGTTTAGAGAGCGCCCTCTTACGTTTTAACGGCTCTTTTTGAATGATAACATGATCTTTACTACGTCATTTGTAATTTTGTGTTCCTTTCTAGTTATAACTATTAGTTTGTAATGTAATAATGCAGGTTTTGGTTACTAAAATTCAGTTTCACTAAAACTGTACTCTCCTTACCAGAACTCAACTATCCCTTTAAAATGCTTACACTTTTTCAAACATTTTCAAAAGAGGTTTTAAAAAAGTTTTTGATGATCTTTCTATTTAATCGTTATTCCATCAAAACATCGCATTTTTTATTTACAAATTGTTGAAACCAACGCAAATTTAGAGAGTGCACTCTTGTGTTTGTGTTTGTGATCTGTTTGTATACATGTTTTTTACCCGGTCGTTTGTAATTTTGTATCCATGTCTTTCGAGCATGGTGAAGTTAGACTATAATCGTTTGTAAGATTATAGTGCGGGTCGTGAACTAGAAGGTCACTGAAATTCAGTTTGATCAAAATTGTAATAGGCTATCTTTATAAACTGTACACTATAGCAATAAAACATGTTCAATGTTAAGAAATACAACAATTATAGTATAATGAAATATATAGTACAAATGATTCTTACATTGAAAAAAAAATACAACTACAGATACAAAGTAATATTCAATTCACATATTACCATGAAATAAACATAATGGAGGTTTAAAATATAAAAAGAGAAAACGACATGATACTCCTTCAAGTCTCGTTTACTCCCCCCCCCCCCCCCCCACCCCCTAAACCTAAGAAAGAACCCATCCCCGCCCAAGCACTACTTCTACACTGGTCAGATTAGTACATAGTATCACATAGTATTAATACACCAACAACACAAAAAAACACAAACAATCAAAATAAGTTATTAAATTTCATATCTAAATATCATAACTTCATAAATGTCATACATCTTACACAAACACAATATAAATAGCATAAATGTCATAAACCTTGACCAAACATAATAAACAGTGAAACAATCAAAAACCGATACTTACAAGCAACATTTAATTATGAAAGATCGATGAAAAGGAAAAAATGTACAATTAACTTAATACGCCCCTGCCCCTACCACCCTACCGCCTTACCCCCCCCCCCCCCCCCCCTCCACCCCAAAAACACACACGAACTACACACTCGCACACGCACGTATACTCCCATACACATACAAACATTCACTTTATTGTGCCGCACTATTCCATATTTGCTATATCCTTGATATTATATATACTCTCAGTCTCTAGATTAATTATCATACGACAAAAGTACAATTTGATGCAAAACGCATTTTGATTTGAAATTAACATACCTGCATGACCCAAAATGATGAGAATAATTGATCCACGAACACGTGCACAGCATGTCATTGAAGCACATTGTCTGTTTGATAACAAAGTTGATAATCCCACGATTAGCAGGTGATTTGTTGGAGTAGCTACCATTTCCCTGGTAAAAGTGATAGTATTCCGCCTTAAATCCATTGTCCATTCGATAATAATCCTATATGGATATCCCTTTGCATAGCGGCAAATAATACGTGATGTGTTAGTAGAGAATACCAGAAAACACATACAAGTCTTGAGTCAATTGTGTAACGCGCCAAAAATTAGTAATTTCCCGCGTCATCAATCTGGAAAATGATATCGGCTGTCGAGTGAGTATGACTCGTTCATGGTTTAAATCCATTATCCCTTCGATCATGATATATCCTATATTTTCCTGTGTATAGCAGCAGTGATGGGCTGGGAATACCATACTAGAAAATGAAGAGCGTTCATACATGTTTAGGTCTGACTATGATCGCAATCGCGCCAAAACTTATTTCCCGCGTGATGACGACAGTTGAAACTTGAAACTACTATGAATGGATCAAGCTTGTTCAAGCCATATACATGCATGATATGGGCTAACCGTATACCTCCTTGGGTCAACCAGAGAGTATATATGACTATACTTTAGTACAGAAGGCTGCTTGCAACCCCAGTGGCGACGTGAGGTTATAATAATACATGGGGCCCCCATAATTTGTATCTTCTGTGTTATCAAACTTTAAGGGCACGTGCCCCCGTGCCCCTCTTCCCGATATACTAGCATACGCTATCGTGCAAACCCACATCACGGACCCTTGGGTCCTTGCCCACACCAAGGTTATATAGGCACTGCTGACCGTCAATAAAAGTCACAGTTCATCACGACAGACAGACGCTGAGTGCCTCTTGGTCTACACCAATTTCGTATACTAACACAATCAGAATTAAGAGGCGTACGATAGAGATGGGAAAAGGGTAAGGGTGGGGATACGTTCTGAGTTGGGGAAATCAACATTTCAGGCAGTAGTCAAAACATGGATAGTAAGGAGAAACATCGTCAACTCTATAATCCCCTGCCTCAGGCAAACCCAAGTTGTAACTCTCACTGCTAACTCGATCACGCTTCAAACGATACGCCGCCTATCTAGTACTATCCATGGTCAAAATTGGACATATTTAAAGGGACTTAGTAACATTGTCCAAATCCCCAAAATCCGATTGGAATTCTAGCGGTTCCCTCATACCTTGTTAAATTGCATGGGACAGGTTTCGTTTTGTTTAAATTTCCCTTTTTCGATTGAAGTGTTCAGATGTCAAATTATCCAATGGATCGTCAGAACCGTGAACAAAGTGAGTGCAATGAGTTAGTGAATATCACTTTGCATTTTTGCAAATTCAGACTGGGCCATATAAAGTCCATTTCACTTGAAATTTTCACACAACACCTAGTGGACTAACAACAATATACATTTTATCAACCACTCATCACTTTTTGCACAGTGTCAACAAAGTTACTATATCCCTTTAAGTTACTTGATGAAGAGAAGTCTGGATTATTATATTATATGCATGCTGTTTCAACTATTTCGAAAATCCCCATCTTGGTTAATTGTACCTGATAATAAATTAATGGATTGATAAATAAATAATGTCAAAGATGTCATAAAATACTACTACAATAACTACATGTATATACTACTACTACTACTACTACTACTACTACTACTACTACTACTACTACTACTACTACTACTACTACTACTACTACACTACTACTACTACTACTATTACTACTACTACTAGTACTACTACTACTATTACTACTACTACTACTACTACTACTAATACTACTACTACTACTACTACTACTACTTCTGCTACTACTAGTCTACTACTACTACAACAACTACTACTACTACTACTACTACTACTACTACTACTACTAACATTGGTTGAGAATGATATAAGCCCCACCCCACCCCGGGTACGCCTATTAGCGGTGTCTTTCTTGTCATAACGATGCTTGTGCTTCTCTGACATAGCAACTACGATTTAAATGTGGAAAGTCTCATTCTATCAATGTACGAATTAAACACATTTGCAAATATTTGTTTAGATGTTTAAAGTATACATGTAATACTAGTAGTTCATTCATGAATCAGATCGTGTAAAATTCCCAAAAGAGGTAAATGTTCCCCATCAATTATTGTCTTATTTTTAAATGATGGCGATTGTTCATCTCGTTATTTAGTGGGCGTTTGTTAGTCCATGACAATTGAATAAGTCAAAATTTGCGATTATCATATACCTCTGGGTTATAGTAATACGCTGCCTCTATGTGTCTTTGAAACGTAGCTATTATACAATGCTAGATATCAAATTGATTGATTGGCTAACAACTAATATACTCACTCTTTACAGGTCTTGAGTCAACTTTGTATCGGTCTCGACCATCATAACCAATAGTCTCGGAACCCCTCCCCTTGTAGACACAACTAAACAAGTGGCCTTGGCCTTATCCTCATATTGTGTTGGCAACGGACACCCCCCCCCCCCCCCCCCCCCCGTGTCGATTTCGAGGATTTTCCAGGACAACAAAAACTCTCACCGGGCTTGTTTCTCCTGTGCTGAGGAACCATATATATATACCTACATTATATATGGAGGAACTTATTCCTCATTCGTTTATTCATATAAAAGTTCATCCATTTTTATGTTGTATCTTTGGTGCATAATATTATTTTCATCACTGTATTCATGAGTACTGTAAAAAAAAAAATCTTGTGCACATTTGAATCCAAGTATATGAAGTAAAATCCATCTAGTAAAGGATAATACTAGTAATATTAAATGAAAAACAAAATACAAATTTACCAATGTGTATAATCCATTTAGATGTTTAAAATTACAATGTATACATGTACCGGAAGTTTATTAATGAAACAAAAAGCAAAGTTTCCCCCATTTAAGTAGTGTGTTATTTTTAAATGCTAGTATTTGTTCATCTCGTCATTCAGTGGATGTTTGTTAGTCCATGACGCAACACTTCATGACGCGACTTTTCATTAAGTTACCCCGGGGGTATCTCTTACAACATGCTAAGTATCAAATGATTGACTGGCTAAAACCAACAGTACTCACTCCAATCAATTTGCTCACATATTTGTATTATATTTACAGTATCATTTAATCCATTTATCTGATTATGAACATTTATCAGTGATGAAGATTGTATTCGGATAGCATTGTAACCGGGGGGGGGGGGGGGGCACTTATGTAAAATGTAAGACGTGTATGTCCCGCTTAAAAGATCCCCGTTTTGACACTCGATTGCCGCTCTAAAGATACCAGATTTTCAAAAATTGCCGCTCCATAGACCCCCGAAATTATTCTTCTTCTAGTCAGCTCCTTGGACCGTCATTTGAGCGTTTTTGAGGGTTTCCGTAGGTCTTTGGTAGCTCCAAGTCTATGTATTTTGTAGTTTTAATCTGCTTCTTAGACCCCTTAACTCCCGTTTCAGGGTTTTTGTAGCTCCAAAGACCCTTTATTTTGTGCTTGTAGTCAGCTCTTAAGTCCCCCATTTCAGAATTCCGTGCGGCACACCCCCGTCAACTTTTCGAGTGCCCCCCCCCCCCCCCCCCCCCCCAGGATTGTAACATGCACTTTTACCGTTATGTGATTTTGTATCATTGTAAAACCATGGATAGTACTAGGATACTACTAGTACTATCCATGGTAAAACTATGTTGTGTTGTCGGTAGATTATTGAACACACTGTCCAATTTTCGTCGCCAGAGGGCGTTAAGGAGATGAGATTAATTAGTGTAATTAAGAGATCCAAAAATGTGTAATTAATTTAAGCATTACGTGAGATAATGATCTTTGCATTGTTCAAGTTTCGCTGTCATCACTTTTATCATTTTCGCATTACTGCGGTATGCGTTAACGACACGCTTTGACCTTTACATGAATTGATACTACCACCAAACAAAAGAATTTCTATATAATGCTGCGTTCGTAAACATCCTGGCATTGTAGGGCAAGTTATGACCCAATGATGAATGTTATGATGCATGTACTATACTTAATGCTATACCAAAAACTATTAAGCATCCATGGGAGAATATCAGGAATTATTTATTGTGGAAACATCATCTTATTAGGCTTATAAAAGAGATAAATATTATTTATCTCTTTTAAAAGTCTAATAACATGATACATTTATATCAATGTTATCGTTCATAATAGGCCACTTATCTGTGTCCTACATAAATGTTAAACATGATAAGACCAAAAAGGGGGCATGATGCCCCATTCAAGAATGTTCAGTCCCCTCAGCAATTGTCCTGTTTGATCTTCATCGCGAATCTAAAAAAATGTCCAAGTTAAAATAATGTAAAAACAACTGTTAAAACGCTCCCTAAAACCCCCGTTTTAATAACAAAAAATAGTCGCGGTGACGTCATGATGTTATCTGGATGAGATCCTACACTGTTTCTATCAAGTCGCTCCAATCGGGATAACATCAGGACGACATCGCGGTGAGTTTCACCCTAGTCGGGTCAGGGTGATAGCCCGGTAACGTCCTGACGACACCCGGACGACATCCTGATAAACGGACTATAAGGCCGCACGCGGAACGTTACCCAGGTAGATGACGTCATGGCCGTGAACCAAAAACACAGCGCGCGTCGATACTCTGTGTCGCCCCAGCTGATCGCGTGATGAGGGAGGTGCATTTCTTATGGTAACCTACCCGAGTGAGGATTCTGCGGATGCTTGATTAAGACTGTGTCCCAAGGCTCGCTGCGTGTTTTTAACGACCTGACCCCCTACTGTTTCTCATCCACGTGTCGCTCGGGTAACATTGAGGTGAGGTTTATTTTTCCTAATTAATACAGGGTTTAAAATCATGTTGGTTTCACTCCATTTTATAACTTACATCTTGGTCTCAGTTTCGAAAATCTTGTGCGAATCTCAGTCTCGAAAACTTTGATGGATTTCGATCTCGGCCTCAAAATGTATTAATGGATCTCAGTCTTGGCCTTGACATTTTTTGACGGATCTCGGTCTCGGCCTCGAAAACATTTCATAGATCTCGGTCTCGTCTTCTGACAATTTTGACGGATCTCCGTCTCAGTTTCGAAAAACTTTGGCGGATCTCGGTCTCGACAATTTGTGATGCATTTTGATCTCGGCTTCAAAATTTGTTACTGGATCTCAATCTTGGCCTTGAAATCGTTTGACGGATCCCGGTCTCGGATTCGAAAATATTTGATGATCTCGATCTCGACTTCCAACAATTTTGACGGATCTCCTTCTCAGTTTAAACAAACTTTGGCGGATCTCGGTCTCGAAAATTTGTGATGGATTTTGATCTCGGCTTCAAATTTGTTACTGGATCTCAGTCTTGGCCTTGAAATCGTTTGACGGATCCCGGTCTCGGCCTCGAAAATATTTGATGATCTCGATCTCGACTTGCAACAATTTTGAGGGATCTCCGTCTCAGTTTCGAAAAACTTGTATGGATCTCAGTCTCGAAAACTTTTGATAGATTTTGATCTCGGCTTCAAAATTTGTTCTTGGCCTTGAATTTGTTTGATGGATCTCGGTTTCCGCCTCAAAAATATTTGATGATCTCGATCTCGACTTCCAACAATTTTGACGGATCTCCGTCTCAGTTTCGAAAAACTTTGGCGGATCTCGGTCTCGAAAATTTGTGATGGATTTTGATCTCGGCTTCAAAATTGATCTCGGTCTTGGCCTTGCAATTGTTTGACGGATCACGGTCTTGGCCTCGAAAATGTTTCATAGATCTCGGTCTCGTCTTCTGACAATTTTGACTGATCTTGGTCTCAGTTTCGAAAAACTTTGGCGGATCTCGGTCTCGAAAATTTGTGATGGATTTTGATCTTGGCTTCAAAATTTGTTTATGGATCTTGGTCTTGGCCTTGAATTTGTTTGACGGATCTCGGTCTCGGCCTCGAAAATATTTCATAGATCTCGGTCTCGTCTTCTGACAATTTTGACGGATCTTGGTCTCAGTTTCGAAAAACTTTGGCGGATCTCGGTCTCGAAAATTTGTGATGGATTTTGATCTTGGCTTCAAAATTTGTTTATGGATCTTGGTCTTGGCCTTGAATTTGTTTGACGGATCTCGGTCTCGGCCTCGAAAATATTTCATAGATCTCGGTCTCGTCTTCTGACAATTTTGACGGATCTTGGTCTCAGTTTCGAAAAACTTGTATGGATCTCAGTCTCGAAAACTTTTGATAGATTTTGATCTCGGCTTCAAAATTTGTTCTTGAACTTGAATTTGTTTGATGGATCTCGGTTTCCGCCTCAAAAATATTTGATGATCTCGATCTCGACTTCCAACAATTTTGACGGATCTCCGTCTCAGTTTCGAAAAACTTTGGCGGATCTCGGTCTCGAAAATTTGTGATGGATTTTGATCTCGGCTTCAAATTGATCTCGGTCTTGGCCTTGCAATTGTTTGACGGATCACGGTCTTGGCCTCGAAAATGTTTCATAGATCTCGGTCTCGTCTTCTGACAATTTTGACTGATCTTGGTCTCAGTTTCGAAAAACTTTGGCGGATCTCGATCTCGAAATTTGTGATGGATTTTGATCTTGGCTTCAAAATTTGTTTATGGATCTCTTGGTCTTGGCCTTGAATTCTCGGTCTCGCCCTCGAAAATATTTCATAGATCTCGGTCTCGTCTTCTGACAATTTTGACGGATCTTGGTCTCAGTTTCGAAAAACTTTGGCGGATCTCGGTCTCGAAAATTTGTGATGGATTTTGATCTCGGCTTCAAAATTGCTAATGGATCTCGGTCTTGGCCTTGAAATTGTTTGACAGATCACGGTCTCGCCCTCGAAAATATTTCATAGATCTCGGTCTCGTCTTCTGACAATTTTGACGGATCTTGGTCTCAGTTTCGAAAAACTTGTATGGATCTCAGTCTCGAAAACTTTTGATAGATTTTGATCTCGGCTTCAAAATTTGTTCTTGACCTTGAATTTGTTTGATGATCTTGGTTTCCGCATCAAAAATATTTGATGATCTCGATCTCGACTTCCAACAATTTTGACGGATCTCCGTCTCAGTTTCGAAAACTTTGGCGGATCTCGGTCTCGAAAATTTGTGATGGATTTTGATCTCGGCTTCAAAATTGATCTCGGTCTTGGCCTTGCAATTGTTTGACGGATCACGGTCTTGGCCTCGAAAATGTTTCATAGATCTCGGTCTCGTCTTCTGACAATTTTGACTGATCTTGGTCTCAGTTTCGAAAAACTTTGGCGGATCTCGGTCTCGAAAATTTGTGATGGATTTTGATCTTGGCTTCAAAATTTGATCTTGGTCTTGGCCTTGAATTTGTTTGACGGATCTCGGTCTCGGCCTCGAAATATTTCATAATCTCGGTCTCGTCTTCTGACAATTTTGACGGATCTTGGTCTCAGTTTCGAAAAACTTTGGCGGATCTCGGTCTCGAAAATTTGTGATGGATTTGATCTTGGCTTCAAAATTTGTTTATGGATCTTGGTCTTGGCCTTGAATTTGTTTGACGGATCTCGGTCTCGGCCTCGAAAATATTTCATAGATCTCGGTCTCGTCTTCTGACAATTTTGACGGATCTTGGTCTCAGTTTCGAAAAACTTTGGCGGATCTCGGTCTCGAAAATTTGTGATGGATTTTGATCTTGGCTTCGAAATTTGTTTATGGATCTTGGTCTTGGCCTTGAATTTGTTTGACGGATCTCGGTCTCGGCCTCGAAAATATTTCATAGATCTCGTCTCGTCTTCTGACAATTTTGACGGATCTTGGTCTCAGTTTCGAAAAACTTGTATGGATCTCAGTCTCGAAAACTTTTGATAGATTTTGATCTCGGCTTCAAAATTTGTTCTTGACCTTGAATTTGTTTGATGGATCTTGGTTTCCGCCTCAAAAATATTTGATGATCTCGATCTCGACTTCCAACAATTTTGACGGATCTCCGTCTCAGTTTCGAAAAACTTTGGCGGATCTCGGTCTCGAAATTTGTGATGGATTTTGATCTCGGCTTCAAATTGATCTCGGTCTTGGCCTTGCAATTGTTTGACGGATCACGGTCTTGGCCTCGAAAATGTTTC
>JBAMJV010001321.1:0-141401 GCA_037951105.1 Echinarachnius parma | reverse complement strand
TCCATAAATTGTGGAAACTTATTTTTGTTATAGACACTATTATTATAGGCTATTATATATATATGAGAAAAAAATATAAGTAATATATGAATAAACTGGCCTCAACAGGTCAAGATTTATGAGTATTTAAATTTTGTTTTAAATTGTTGATTTGAGGAGGGATTTTCCTCAGTCCTTATTATATAGGAAATGAGTTTGTATAACATAGTAAGGTAGCCGGGAGTGCGCCCTCGTTCAGCATCCTTGGACGCACCCACGTTTCCTCCAGCACGGGCTGGGGGTTTTTCGTGGCCTCCGCGAACTTGTGTGCCGACACTAAGTCAGGTGCTGAACACACATATTAAGAAAATTAAAATATAAAAATAAAAGATGAATATTCTTTTTTTTTAAATTTAAGAATATAATGAATGGCGGGAATAATCATTTTTGATTGAGACGCCAATAAACAAACTCATTCATTCATTCATTATATGCTACATACCCACACATTAGTGGGTACATATAATGGTACATTGGTACTTACACTATGATTTTATATTTAAATATATAGGTACTATGGATTCGCCTACAATAATAATAGCTGGGCACAGTCTCATAGCCAGACTGGCCCAATACAGGCTCAACATGGGGATGGAGGAGATAGTGAATTTCGTGGGGAGGTCTAGAGCCAGGATCGACTTGATGGAGGCGGTTCTACCACCCAAACTAACACAACACCAGCCCAAGCTCCTGGTCCTTCAAATTGGGGGAAATGACTTGTCCAGCCCCAACGCTACACCAGCAAGAACCGCACACCAGTTACTCAATCTATGCCACACTCTGCACCAAGCTGCACCACACACACATTATTGTTATGTCCCTTCTGGAAAGGAAAAAAAACAAGATCACAAGACTGCCCCGTTGACATCTACAACCAGAGGGTTAGGAATGTCAACGGGGTACTCCCCCTCACTCTGCCGGATTATACCACGTTTTGGAATCATAAACAGGGGAGACTGGCAAACCCACAAAATTATTATGGGACAGATGGGGTCCACTTCAGGGATCAAAAGAAATACTACAAATCAGTACGGGGGGCAATTATTATACTCATAGTGCTAAAGATACACTACCAGACATTGATATACATAATGTGGTGGATGATGTAGGTGATTTAAATTGTCACTTTACTGTAAATGAGTTGGAACACGCCATTAATAACACAAGGGATAGCTCCCCTGGACAGGATGGCGTCACCCAGGAGATGGTAGCAAATCTACCTAATATTATTAAAATAGAGTTATTATGTTTGTTTAATGTCATTTGGGATACTGGAGATCTTCCTAAAGAGTGGAAACACTCCCTCTTAATTCCAATACATAAGATAAGCAAGGTAAAGCAAGCGGGGAGGCTGGGTCGTACAGACCCATCTCTTTAACTCATGTATTATGTAAGATCATGGAGAAAATGATTGTAAATAGAATGCAGTATATTTTTTAAAAACATGGTATTATCTCTCCTTGTCAAGGTGCATACATTGAGGATAGCAATATCCTGGATATGCAGTATAAATATTGCAGTCACGGCTTTGTACAGACAGTACACGGCGGATATACAGTGCGTCGCATCGCACACAGCACAATACCGTTTCTTGGTACTCGGTATCATGGATTCGGCAACAGTATTAGTATGCGGTCACAGCATCGCATCCAGGCTACAAAGGAATTCGAGCCTAAACCTAAACCTCCAGGAATACACTACATAGCAAAAGGAGGGGCTGACATCCCGACACTGTCCCACATACCATCAGGACACATCCCCCAAAGTGGTCCTTATTCAAATGGGGGAGAACGACCCCACTCGCCCCTGCAGTCGGCCTATCCCAATCCTGCATGAGATGAGGGACCTTGTGGAACTCATCCAGGGAAAATGGTCGACTGATGGGGTGACCATCATGTCGTTGCTCCCCAGGGCAAAGACACGCCCCCAAGATTGTTCTTTGAATATTATCAATGAGAAGATCAATTTGTTTAATTCAATAGCCCAACACTTTCTCCCGCAGCAAACCACCTTCTGGAGGCAAAGCCGGGGCAGACTGGCTAACCCCCTTCTTACTATGGGAAAGATGGCATCTACTTCATAAAATACAACAGATATGAAGTCAGTGAGAAGCGCCATATTATATGTAATTACTAGACAATAACTACATGATCATGAAAATGTATTAGGATAGGACACTGGTAATTTTCCCAGTGGAGGTTCCTGGCAAATGGTGTGGGAGTAGGAATTAATACAGGACATTGGCAAAACAGATCCCATCATTGAGATCTACATGAGATATGAAACCATCCTATCCATGTTGCTTCTTACACTGTTTAAGGTTATGTTGCTCACATACCAGGGAATGGGAATAAGGACCTCCTTACAAAAGGGCACTTGTGCAACCAACCATGACCAAGCCACCTCAGGCAGCCTGGTGGGAACCAATCACCAATCACCAATCACCCTCTGCAGAGGGTATAAATTGAACCACTTATCTTTCAAATGATCATTATACCCCTACTGAAGAAGTGTGGAGGAAAGTTAAAAGGATGAATATGATTGGTGAAAATGTTGTTTCTAAAGGTGAAATTCCTTTAAAGGTAAATGATGTTTTTATAAATGGTAATGAAGTAAAAGCTAACATTCTAGCCGACACTTTTAGCACTCACATGAATTATGAAAACATGAATTGTAGAAAATATGCTATTCCAGACATTGGAGTGCATAATATGGTTAAAGATGTGAATAATTTAAATTGTCCATTTAATATGGCTGAATTGGAATATGCCATATCTAATACTAGGAGTGGCACTCCTGGACAGGATGGTATTACACAAGAAATGGTAGATAATCTACCAACGAATATAAAAGACGATTTATTATGTGTTTATAATATAATTTGGGACACTGGGATCCTTCCCAGGCAGTGGAAGCATGCAGTACTTATACCGTTATATAAGCAAGGAAAGGAACGAGGAGAGGCCAAGTCATATAGACCAATCTCTCTTACTTCTGTCTTTTGTAAAATTATGGAGAAAATGATTGTTTATAGATTACAATATACTATTAAGAAGTATGGCCTTATTTCCCCTAGCCAAGGCGCATACTTGGAGGGTAGTAATATATTGGACAATGTTTTGAGATTAGAGAGAGAAGCTCATAAAGCCTTTGCGTGCAATCAACAATCAACATGTGTTTTTTTAGACTTTCAGAAAGCGTTCGATTCTGTATGGAGAGAAGCACTTCTCTCAAAAATGGAGGCCCTTGGTCTTAAAGGCAACTTCCTATTTAGATCTCCATAATCAATGTCGGGTGTCTGACCCTGATATTCACAAGAAAAATGTAACTCTAGAATTTTAAAGCTCAATAGGAAGTGATAAGTTCCACATATATACGGATGGATCGAAGAATCCGGATAATGGTGTTACTTCTGCTGCATTTTTTGTTCCAGAATACGGGACAAGGAGTGCACAAAGATGTAGTAACAATATTTCTGTTTGTAGGGCTGAGCAGGTGGCCATCCTCCTGGCCCTTACCTGGCTTGAGGAGACACGCCCGAAGGATACTCTTATTTTAACGGATTCTTTAAGCACTTTGATTTTGTTGGAGAACCCAATACAAAATCATAAAGATATTATATTTGAAATTTTTATAAAATGTATTCATTTAACTAATCTAGGTCACCAAGTTGCTTTTGCATGGATACCCGCGCACTGTGGCACGCTAGGTAATGAAGTAGTAGACAAGCTAGCGAAAGGTGCCTTATTGCACAACCATGTGCAGGTAAAGGTAAGCAATTTATTAGGAGATAATATACATATAATATATAATAAATATATGCAGATGTGGCAGCACAGGTGGGATGCATCTGAGAGAGGACGCTCCCTACATTATATAGAACCAAAAGTAAGCAGGTTAATAAAATATGAGGGACCTAGTCGCAGAATTGAAGTTGTCCTCCATAGACTCCGACTGGGGAAAGCCCGGCTTAGCGATTACTATCATTTGATTGGCCTCAAAGTGGATGGGAGGTGTGTTACATGTAATTAGTGCTGTTGACGAGTCCCGGGTACCCGGGTCCCGCCGAAAAATGTCGAGTCCCGGGCGCAAAAATCGATACTCGATATCCCGAAAAAAAAGCAAAAAGTCCCCTTTTTGAATGCCCGAGTTATCTGCCCACTCTCATTTTCTTTTTCCCTCTTAGAACTCCCGAGTTTTCTGCCCACTCTCATTTTCTTTTTCCCTCTTTGAACTCCCGAGTTAGCTGCCCACTCCCATTTTCTTTTCTGTCCTTTTTGTGTTCATACTCTGTAATAATATGCTAGTTATCATTCAGTTTATTAACTCATGATATGCAATTGTATTAAACCTTTGTTTGAAACTTCATATTTGTCTATCGATCTCTTCATTTATGTATGTATACCTATATCGCGCACCGCATGTGCATCGAATGTAACAAGGCACAATTCCACCAGATCCCACATACATGATACATTTACAGGCGCTCAATGCATAGCCCCAAACAACCACTGATCGACTATTCATGCATATTCATGATGTCACAGCCAATCAAAAGGCGACAGCACTTGTGTACGTTAGATCGGTGCCTCGCCAGCTAGCCCATACATGTAGTGCGCTGTACCTGATACAGTACCACGCACTGATACACATTAGAGGCGTGGCCTATTCAGCTACAGCCAATCGAAGCGTAGTAGCATGGAAGCACCGATTGTGCAGTACTAGTACAGTACTACTGCACAATCGGTGCTTCCATGCTACTACGCTTCGATTGGCTGTAGCTGAATAGGCCACGCCTCCACGTCTAGCCAATCGAAGCGTAGTAGCATGTATCACAGCATTAGCTAGAGAAGTAAGACTATTAGGAAGCACCGATTGTGTGTGGTCAATGTGTGTCTGTGTGTGCATGATAATCGCTCGTTGGCAGAAAACATCCAAATATAGTGGCGCGATGACAATCACATTCGGCGAAGTGTGTGTTGAAGTTACGATCGGCCACCCGGCCACCGAGATCATTTGTCTTATTTTCGTCAGAAATTTCGTAATCAAGGTAAATTTGAACAGCATGTTACCATAATTCCGTTAAGATCATGTCAGAAATGATAATACTATAATTTATTTACGAATTTGCTGTATTTTAGAAGATGATTTATTGTCATAAATGCGCTGCATTTTTGTCACTTGAATGAACATGTTTTCCCAGCGGCATGACATGCCGATAGCGAAATCAACAAATGGATAAATTTCGGGTACCCGGGACTCGCCCGAAAAATTATCGCGAGTCCCGGGTAGTAAATATACCCGAAATCGACAGCACTACATGTAATGTAGCAGATGGGGTTGCACACTATCTGCTATATTGTAGTAAATATTCTAAAGAAAGAGCACAGCTCTTAAAAGACTTGAATGTACATGTATATGAAATTTCAATTAGAAATTTGTTTGGTAATGCAAACTTGGCACATTTGGTCAGGTTTGTAAATATATGTTTAATAAACTGTAATTATTATTATTTTTCGTAAATGCATACGGTTAATTGTTTGTGCAAAATGCACAAGGCTTATAATTTGCTTAGGATATTATTTATATTATGAAAGAGTTTCATAAATTGTGGAAACTTATTTTTGTTATAGACACTATTATTATAGGCTATTTTATATATAAGTAATATATGAATAAACTGGCCTCAACAGGTCAAGATTTATGAGTATTTAAATTTTGTTTTAAATTGTTGATTTGAGGAGGGATTTTCCTCAGTCCTTATTATATAGGAAATGAGTTTGTATAACATAGTAAGGTAGCCGGGAGTGCGCCCTCGTTCAGCATCCTTGGACGCACCCACGTTTCCTCCAGCACGGGCTGGGGGTTTTTCGTGGCCTCCGCGAACTTGTGTGCCGACACTAAGTCAGGTGCTGAACACACATATTAAGAAAATTAAAATATAAAAATAAAAGATGAATATTCTTTTTTTAAATTTAAGAATATAATGAATGGCGGGAATAATCATTTTTGATTGAGACGCCAATAAACAAACTCATTCATTCATTCATTATATGCTACATACCCACACATTAGTGGGTACATATAATGGTACATTGGTACTTACACTATGATTTTATATTTAAATATATAGGTACTATGGATTCGCCTACAATAATAATAGCTGGGCACAGTCTCATAGCCAGACTGGCCCAATACAGGCTCAACATGGGGATGGGAGGAGGAGATAGTGAATTTCGTGGGGAGGTCTAGAGCCAGGATTGACTTGATGGAGGCGGTTCTACCACCCAAACTAACACAACACCAGCCCAAGCTCCTGGTCCTTCAAATTGGGGGAAATGACCTGTCCAGCCCCAACGCTACACCGGCAAGAACCGCACACCAGTTACTCAATCTATGCCGCACTCTGCACCAAGCTGCACCACACACACATTATTGTTATGTCCCTTCTGGAAAGGAAAAAAACAAGATCACAAGACTGCCCCGTTGACATCTACAACCAGAGGGTTAGGAATGTCAACGGGGTACTCCCCCTAACTCTGCCGGATTATACCACGTTTTGGAATCATAAACAGGGGAGACTGGCAAACCCACAAAATTATTATGGGACAGATGGGGTCCACTTCAGGGATCAAAAGAAATACTACAAATCAGTACGGGGGCAATTCTTATTGCTAAAGATACACTACCAGATTTTGATATACATAATGTGGTGGATGATGTAGGTGATTTAAATTGTCACTTTACTGTAAATGAGTTGGAACACGCCATTAATAACACAAGGGATAGCTCCCCTGGACAGGATGGCGTCACCCAGGAGATGGTAGCAAATCTACCTAATATTATTAAAATAGAGTTATTATGTTTGTTTAATGTCATTTGGGATACTGGAGATCTTCCTAAAGAGTGGAAACACTCCCTCTTAATTCCAATACATAAGCAAGGTAAAGCAAGCGGGGAGGCTGGGTCGTACAGACCCATCTCTTTAACTCCTGTATTATGTAAGATCATGGAGAAAATGATTGTAAATAGAATGCAGTATATTAAAAAAAAACATGGTATTATCTCTCCTTGTCAAGGTGCATACATTGAGGATAGCAATATCCTGGATATGCAGTATAAGTATTGCAGTCACGGCTTTGTACACACAGTACACGGCGGATATACAGTGCGTCGCATCGCACATAGCACAATACCGTTTCTTGGTACTCGGTATCATGGATTCGGCAACAGTATTAGTATGCGGTCACAGCATCGCATCCAGGCTACAAAGGAATTCGAGCCTAAACCTAAACCTCCAGGAATACACTACATAGCAAAAGGAGGGGCTGACACTGTCCCACATACCATCAGGACACATCTCCCAAAGTGGTCCTTATTCAAATGGGGGAGAATGACCCAACTCGCCCCTGCATTCGGCCAATCCCAATCCTGCATGAGATGAGGGACCTTGTGGAACTCATCCAGGGAAAATGATCGACTGATGGGGTGACCATCATGTCGTTGCTCCCCAGGGCAAAGACACGCCCCTAAGATTGTTCTGTGAATATTATCAATGAGAAGATTAATTTGTTTAATTCAATAGCCCAACACTTTCTCCCGCAGCAAACCACCTTCTGGAGGCAAAGCCGAGGCAGACTGGCTAACCCCCTCCTTACTATGGGAAAGATGGCATCTACTTAATAAAATACAAAAGTTATGAAGTCAGTGTGAAGCGCCATATTATATGTAATTACTAGACAATAAATACATGATCATGAAAATGTATTAGGATAGGACACTGGTAATTTTCCCAGTGGAGGTTCCTGGCAAATGGTGTGGGAGTAGGAATTAATACAGGACATTGGCAAAACAGATCCCATCATTGAGATCTACATGAGATATGAAACCATCCTATCCATGTTGCTTCTTACACTGTTTGAGGTTATGTTGCTCACATACCAGGGAATGGGAATAAGGACCTCCTTACAAATGGGCACTTGTGCAACCAACCATGACCAAGCCACCTCAGGCAGCCTGGTGGGAACCAATCACAGGCTAGGCTCTGGCAGCCAATCAGAGTGCTTCTTGACTTTTCATTTGGAACCCTCTGCAGAGGGTATACATTTTTGGTGTGTATATTTACAATTACATCGAGAATACAACATCGTGGTGTGTTTTTCGGAGGTGTTCTTCATTTTTCCTCCATTTGCAGCTATTTGCGTCTATCTCTCTGTAAGTTTATATATATTTTATATTACGCTCGTATACATTTACTGTGTGTTACGGATTTGCCGTGTGCAGTGTGCTTGGTACGTTGTAGAGTAATACACGTACATGACTGCGCCGCCATTAGGCACAGATTCGTACTATAACAATTACTTTCACGGGTGTGCGAACGTACACAATAGTGCACGCCTTGTCGTACTGTGAGTGATCTATATACCTTGGGTGCATATTATAGTTTATACGTGTTTATATATATATATTGCCTTCGTGTGCGCAGAACTATATATGCATATATTGCATGTTGTATATGCGTATACACACATAGCGCTTTTAGTGTGCTATACTATAGTGAGTTTGTTCTTTTTCTTTATATAATTATATTATACTTTGTAAAGTTTTCTACTCGTTTGCGTTGCGCTGGTATAACATAAGTACTCCCCATCATGTCCACGGACGTGATGGATCAAGGAGATCAAGCGGCCCCTAGTGTTGTGTTAGAGTTCCCACCGCTTGTGGCTGAACCTAGTGTTGCGCTAGAGTTCCCCCCGCTAGTAGATGAACCAATTGTATTCTTGGGAAATACACCCCAGCCAGAGTCTGGCTACACGCTGGTAGACACATCCAAAAAGAGAAAATTTAGAGGTTCTTCCATTGAAAATGACCCTAAAATAAATGATAAGATCAAAGATGTTGTACGAGACAAAAGCGTTACCATTACCCCAGTGGACACCCACAAAACGCTTCTAAAGCTAAGTCCCCTACTGGTTGCCAGGGAGGTGGACTCCATTGCCGGGGGTCGGGTAGACAAGGTAAAGAAGGTAGGGAAGAGTATTGAGGTGCTGGTCCGAGACTCGAGACAACTGAAGAGATTCTTAGATATTACTAAGTTCGGAAATGTGGATGTGTCGGTCAAACTGACAAGCAAATACACTGGCCATACAGGAGTTGTGAAGGGTATAGACCTAGAAATAGAGACTGAAGAAATATTGGAAGCGTTGAAAACTCAAAAGGTAATTAATGTAAGACGGATTACTAAATTTGAAAAAGGAAATAAAAGACCAACTATGGCCGTACTGCTGTACTTTGAGAAAGAGGTTCCAGAGTACATAATGTATGGTTATGAGAAGAAAAAAATACACACGTACATTCCCCCAGTTGTGCGTTGTTATAAATGCCAATGCTTCGAACACACTCGGTCCTTCTGTAAAGCTAAAACTCGTTGTCCGGTATGCTCAGGCAATCATCCTATCCATGTTGCTTCGTACACTGTTTAAGGTTATGTTGCTCACATACCAGGGAATGGGAATAAGGACCTCCTTACAAATGGGCACTTGTGCAACCAACCATGACCAAGCCACCTCAGGCAGCCTGGTGGGAACCAATCACCAATCACCAATCACCCTCTGCAGAGGGTATAAATTGAACCACTTATCTTTCAAATGATCATTAAATTGATGATGGAAGAGTCAGTCAAATATTATTAAAGAAATTATTATTAAAAATACACACTTAAGTAATTTAGGACACACGATTGAGCTGGCTTGGATTCCATCCCATTGTGGCATCCCAGGCAAGGAGATGGCGGACAAGCTAGCCAAAAGTGCCCTGATGCATGATAGTATTGATGTAATCATACCATTTAATTTGCAAGAGTGTAGAAATATTTGTAAAAAAGTATATACAGATGAATGGCAAAATAAATGGACAACTTCTACGGTCGGTAGAAGCCTATTTTATTTAGAGCCTAGGGTATGCCAAACATATAATATTACCTTTAAATGTCGAAAAGAAGAAGTTATATACCATAGATTACGACTAGGTCATGTTCCATTAGAAGACTTTCAGTATATGATTGGCCAGCGCCCACATAATCGTTGCGAGGTTTGCCACATAGAAGGAAACTTTGCACTTTTGATTTTAGATTTTGGAGGGGATCCAGGATCAAGAGAAGTGCATAATATGCATAAATATTTGATATATATGTCTATAAAATTATTATAATAATAATAGTCTAGATTGCTAGTTTATTTGTTTAGATTGAGATATTGTTGATGTATGTTTTACTTAGATGGCCAACGTACTGATAACTGGGCACAGCCTGGTGAAGCTACTACAAATGCAATCGAAAAAAAACCTCGGTCTGGCGAAAGACCAGGTTGCATTCCATGGTATATCAGGAGCATCGGTTGACCGACTGGCGGCCTCCCTGGTCCCCACAGTCAGAGACACGAAGCCAAGTGGACTCGTTCTACACATTGGCGAGAATGACTTGGCAAGAAAAAATAGCACCGCCCTTGGCGTGTGCCTAGATATATTAGCACTCGTTACAACCATCCAGGAAACAAACCAGGCAACCAACATCATTGTCTTCCAGGGGTTGTCTAGGAACAAAACAAGGCCCCAGGACACCCCTGTGGGGATTTATAATAAAAAAGTAAAGGAGTGCAACGCCCTTCTGATGGAGAAGCTGGCCCCCCTCGGCGTCCGGGTGTGGAGCTTGGGCAAGGACCCATCTCCACACTACGGAGCCGATGGGGTCCACTTCCAAAACATTCAACCATACTATAAAGCCATCAGAGGGGCAGCCATTAAGGCTCTAAAATAAAAAAATTTAAAAAGAAAGAAAAGAAAGAGGTATATTTTGTATATAGTCTTAATATTATTTGTTATGAGTGGAGGAGAACCATACATGCCTTGGTTGGGTTTGTTTTTGTTTTGTTTATGTATATAAATCTATACATATTATTATATAATAATATATTAAAAATAATAATAATTTAGACACAAGTGTGGAGGGGATCTACACATTATATATATAGACACGGTATATTGGTAAAAAAAAAAAATAATAATAATAAAAAAATTATTAAAAGTATATAATTTAAACACTTGTAAGCGTGGAGGGGATCCGCACATGTGTGTATGTTATATTATATTTAAAATATGTGTTTATATTTAGATATATATATATAGACACGGTAGATTGGGGGGGAAAAAAGAAAAAAAAGAAAAGATATACTATTATATTGTATAATAAGTGACAATTGTTACTCCACCTTTATGTTAATTATTCAAATATATATAAGATTTGAATATACCACTAGTTTTGTTTATTAATTAAAATATAATGTAGGTATATGTGTGGAGGGGATCTACACATACTTGTTTGAAAAAAGAAAAAAAAACATATATAATATATATACATATATATTTGTATACAAATATATACATACTTAAATAATGTTAGAAGGGGCATGAGTGGAGGGGATCCACAAATGCCAGCTGTTATACCTTTTTTTTTATTATTTATTTAATTTGTATGCATATAGTATTTAATTTATATGGTATATGCATATGTGGAGGGGATCCATATACTGGAGTCAATACTTTAGAAGTATTAATATAAAAGATAATGTAAATATGTGACCTTACGCCACAAAACGACCGTTATGTCGCGGATATAGTTTCTCTGTTATTAGCTGAAATAGTCAAATTTGGTTAAAAATATGAGATTCAGGATTTTTGTATTTCCTTAAAGAAGGTATCTTAATCTTCCTTCTGTGAAAATTTGATCGTCAGAAATCATTTTTAAATATGTTTTTTCATCAAATAAAAACTATCAGATTACAGCGCTTGAATGGACGCAGATTTTTCAAGTGGCCCGTTTCTCCCTTATTTTAAAACTGCTTCAGCCATTTTCCAAGTCTTTGGCGCTCGTTTTCCAAAGGTTTGCCTTGTCTGAATGTGACAAATTATATACCATTTTAAAGGTAATGAATTATACTTTAATGTCATGTGAAAATCAGCATAATCATTTTCCCCGACTTATTGGTCGTTTTGTGGTGTAAGGTCACATATAGTATATTATAAACACACACACTATTATAATACGAGTATAAAAGAAGTAAATATAAAAGAGTGAATTGAGTGAATCTGAGTCTAACTTTAGACTCCCTCTCTGTTTAGTTTAAATTAGGCATGCGGTTAAGTGGAGGGGATCCACGAATACCGAATTTAAAAAAATAGAAATAGAAAAAATAGAAATATAATATGAGTGGAGGGGATCCAAGAATATTAAATGAAATATAGTTTATATTAGAAGAAAAGAGAAATACAATATAAGTGGAGGGGATCCATGAATATCGAAAATACACAGGCATTGAGTGGAGAGGATCCACAAGAGTCAATTGTAAATAAATGAAAATATATTATAAAGTGAGAAAAAACGCGCGTGGTGGAGGGGATCCACGTCAACTGTATTTGCCCACTTATTTTAAGTTATTGTTATATTGGTAAAAGTTTATAAAGTTATTTATATTATTTATGAAATTATAGTTGTTATAGAGTCATTTGTTATTTTTAAAGATGTGAAAGCCGTTGAGCGCATACGAATTGAATATGCATACTAATGGGCAAGTACAAGGTATTTGTTCCCAAGGGGGTGAATTTTCATCTTCACCCAATCAAGTGAAACTTGATGTCATTTTTAAAGCTAAGATATTAAATTTTAATAATTAGAAAACTCAAATTTAAAATGTCTCCAGTAAGAAGTAACAATCAAATATATTTGCATGCTATTTAAATGAGCGTCACGCGTGGGACATCTGAATTAAAGACAAATCTAATCATATTTAAAATACTTGTCTTTACTTATTATTGGCTTGACCTGAAGTCATAACATGAAGGAAGTTGGATTATGATTTTCAGCTTGTTATCTCATTTAATATGCAAATTAGACGCGTTCCAAAATCAGCATGTCCCACGCGTTACATTTTCACATGTTATTGTTTTGATTTCTCGTTAATTGAGAGGTTTATTTTTTTGAAACTCTACAAAGTTCTAATTTACCTTGGGGGACATCAATAACATAGCAACAAAAGTTAATGACATTTACCATTTTAGCATAATTCTACAATTATATTTTGTCACGCGTGGGACATTTTGTAACGCGTGGGACAATTTGTACAGTAAAGCAATGGGTTTTTAAAAATCTTGTTTTGGCCAATTGGCAAATATGCGATAATTTCGCAATGCATAAAAATATTAGCCCGCAACTTTAAAAGTATTTTCTTTAAAGTCTTCCGCAACTTTTAAGACCAAATTTATGACGAACAAGTATACGCTCACAAAGTCACATGACTTTTTCGAACTGGAAGTCATTACCGAAATTGCATGATTTTGTGATTTATGTACAAATCCTATGGAAAATAGTGTTTTTTCATACATTTTAAAAAACGCAATTATTTCTCATTTTAATCACTGAAAATAAATAGTTTTAGGCCAATAACTGTTTGACAATGGTGAATAATTTATTTCATAAAAAAAAAGATGTCAAAATGGAAGTTGAAAAACAAAGAAATACATAAGAATTTCCTAAAACAAAGAAATACATAAGGAAAAAATTAGGTTTTGCAACTTTTGTTTTTAAATATTGTTAAGAAATGTCATAAAGAACATTTATGCAAAAAATTAGCATTTTCCAAGCTCAAATAATTGAAATATCTATAATAAGATCACATTTGGTGACGGGCCTGTGTAAAACGCATGGCAGCAAAATGTCCCACGAGTGACATGTCCCACGCGTGACAATGCAATTTTTTTTTCAAATCGACCCTGTATGAAATTCCAAAGTTTTGAGATGATGAAATTTCATATATTCGTAGAGCAC
The DNA here is from genome assembly GCA_037951105.1 of Echinarachnius parma. Classification (NCBI taxonomy): domain Eukaryota; kingdom Metazoa; phylum Echinodermata; class Echinoidea; order Clypeasteroida; family Echinarachniidae; genus Echinarachnius; species Echinarachnius parma. Next base: position 127,486 of record JBAMJV010001321.1, on the reverse strand, counting down.
AAGATGCACATTAAGACGTACCAAGTATGTTTTGAAATTGTATATAAATTCAGAGGAATTCACATTCAAAGTCAAAGTTTTAAAATACCAACTTTCTCTGGTCCCACGCGTGACGCTAGCATAAAGTCGCATAAATTATTATTGCATGGAGGATTTCAATTTTTTTTTTTGTATTTGATAAAACTTGCTACAAAGTATCTAAAATATGAAACAAATTGGAGTTTCAATATTTCTTATAAGAGTAAGCCCACTTTTTCGCTCTGATGTCCCACGCATTATGCCTACGAAATAGCTTGGACGCAACCTAATGCATACACTATAGGGAAACTCTGATGGCACACAATAGGAGGGGATCCTATGTGAAGCCATCTCAGTCTCCTAGTAATAGAATGTAATTTAATATAATATATAGTTATGGCGCAAATAATCTTATTGATTGGGGCGCCATTTAAGTTAAAAAAAAAAAAAAAAAATTAAATTGATACTGTGTGCTTTCATCGAGTGCGGACGTACGTTTTTTGGTGGTGGTGCGCGATATATATTTGTGTTGGTTGCTGCATTCGTGCAGTAACCAGAGTTTGTTTAAATTCCTTTTTTGTATACATATTTTCAAATGGCTTTTCTATCCTACTCCTAGTTCGACATTTGACGGCAGGATCGTGATATCCGAGACAGAGACCTTCGACTTCGAGTTCGACTTCGGTCAGTAAGTCAGTAATTAGTTAATTTGTGTGGTTTATTGTATTATATTTCATTTGAAATTCTCGAATATATTGTAAGTGTCATATTATATATTATTGTTTGAACTGAATTTACATGAGCTATGTTGTGAGTGAAAGATTGCATTACATTGTATCTATAGTGCATTGCATGTTTCTACATACGGTTCATAGTGTATTACAACGGAGAACGCAGTTCGAGCAGTATAAGTTATTATAGTCAATCAGTCTATCTAAAACTATTCATTGGGAACCATCTCAAAAGGGTATAAATGCAACCACTTATACTTTGATCAATATTACTGATATAGGCACAAGCTGCAGGGCAGTAGTGCTTCATTATACGGGCCATTTTAATATATAAAAGTAATAATATATAAAGTGGTATAGAGTGCTGTTAGGTAAACATATAAAAGTTTCTTTAAGATGTCGTACGTATTATATTGGTATTAGTATTCTTGATTTGGTATAAGAATACTAAACAAATGTACTTATATTATTAAGAACACAGAGTGAGCACAATATAGATGGGACTGTATAATACAGGCACAAGCTGCGGGGCATTAGGAACAACATACAGACCCTAATGACTTATAGAAATAAATTATTCAGTGAAAATATAGTTGTATATATATGCTTAATATACTACACAGTAAGAATAGGTTGATAATGAGATATGTAGACTCACAAAGCAGGTAAAATATATCAGGGCCTGTAAAACAGAGGCACAAGCTGCGGGGCAGTAGTGCTTCATTTTATATGCCCGTTATAATTTATATTATATGTAAAACAAATGTATCCCTTTTGTTTTATATTGTACTCTATTACTCAGAAAGACCCTGAGTGAAGATAATATATGAAAAGCCATTTAGATATTATTTGTGTATACCAACTGACTGAGGTGCAGACACAAAGACTTTATTATTGTTGTATAGAGCCTTTATACGGCCCATAATTGATTATGGTTGTGAGCTGTATAGCTCAGCAAGTAAATCTGCAATATGTAAATTAAATGCGATAAAGTATAATAGTCTAAAAACTATTACAGGTGCTGTACTTGGCACTTCATTGGAAGGGCTACAAGTCGAATGTGGGGAGTTGCCTCTTGATTTTAATAAGGCGTAGCATCCATACTAACAATTATAAATACAAATTACTATGTAAAATTATTAATTTCTTGATAAAAGAAATATTGGATCCCTGCTGGCAGGACAATATTATTGTATTATTTAACAACACTGAATAGGCCCTTTGTGCTGAGAGCTGATGAAGATCAACTTGAAACACAAGAGAATACACAATATAATTGCATATATTGTCACCATGGTTGATTATTCAACCCATGGTATACTTTGATATTCATAAACAATGTCAGGTCTCCGACCTAGACATTCATTAGAAAAATGTAACTTTAAATTTCTTACACTCTACAGGAAAGGATAAATTCCACATGTACACAGATGGATCTCAGAACCCGAACAATGGTTTTACATCTGCAGCATTTTATGTCCCAGAATATGGGATAAAAAATGCAAAAAGAACTTCTAACAATATTTCCGTTTGCAAGGCTGAGCAGGTGGCCATCCTCTTGGCGCTCACCTGGCTTGAGGAGACATGGCCAAAAGATACACTTATTTTAAGTGATTCACTAAGTACACTGGTTTTATTGGATAATCAAATAAAAAAAACATACAAATATAATACTAGAAATTCTTTTAAAATATGCATTTGTCTAATTTAGGTCATCAAATTGCTTTTGCCTGGATTCCACCACATTGTGGAATTCCATGGAACAAAGCCGTTGATTATCTCGCGAAAGATGCAAAGTTGTTACATGAAAATGTACAAGCTAAGGTATTTAATACACTAGGTGATGTTAAAAATAGAATAAAAAATAAATATGCAAATGTCCCAAATAGATTGGACTCATCTGAGAGGGGACGCTCCCTCTATTATATAGAACCCAAGGTAAGTAATCATATTAAGTATGAGGGACCCAGTCGGTGAATCAAGGTAATCCTCCAACTTCATCTTGGGAAAGCGCGATTGGGAGACTATTCTTATTCAATTGGCCTTAAACTTGATATGAGGTGTGTAACTTGTAATATCATACATTAGATGGTGTTGCACACTATATATTATATTTAATTTGTCAAGGGGGCTGAGCTTATACGCACAGGTCTCTTAACCTAGGGCTAAACCAAGAGATTGGCAGATCAGGAGCAACAGAGAGGTTCCTGGCAAATGAGGCGGCAGTCCCATCTGGGGGTGGGAATGATTCCACTTGCATCACAGGCTAGACAGGATTATGACCATTAAAAGGAAGAGGCAAAACTAGGACAGGACGAAAAGACATGATGCTATTTTAAGAGGCAAAGGACACTTGTGCAGCCAACCTTGACCAAGCCACCTCAGGCAGCCTGGGTGGTAACCAATCACAGACTAGCCTCTGGCAGCCAATCAGAGTGCTTCTTGACTTTTCATTTGGAACCCTCTGCAGAGGGTATAAATTGAACCACTTATCTTTCAAATGATCATTACATACACTAGGTTTCGTTAATACGGATCCTTGAATATTATATTGATATTGTTATGGCCGCTGGAGGCATAGAAGTTATGCAGGCCACAGAAGCCGACTTCCGGGAGGTATCCCGCAACAAGGAAGTTAAGGAAAAAAAAGGCCTTCGCGAGCTCTCAGGCGAGCCCGTGGTAGAGGGCCCACGCATGCCAAACAAGATTACTATCTCCCCCATTGAGAAAGGAAAGAGGTGTTGAGGTTCAAGTGGCGAACCCTAGGCAGGTACAGAAGTTTTTAGACTGTACGAATTGATGCCAAGGTTAGCAAGGTCTACCAACAGTAAGTAGTAGATGTGTGATTCAAGGCATAGACGAAGAGATGAATATCGAGGAAATTCAGCAAGCCATCGATGGATGCACTGAGGCTAGGCGAATCACTAAAATGGTTAAAGGCACAAAAACAAATACCACAGCCGTGCTCTTATACTTCAATCAAGATGTCTCAACCCATGCTTATTTGGGTTATGAAAAGAAAAAAACACATGTGTATATTCCCCCTATGGTACAGTGCTTTAAGTGCCAGAGATTTGGACACACACAAGCTTCATGTAAGGCTAAGTTGAGATGCTCTACCTGCATGGGCAATCATGCGTGGCAGGACTGTGGGCAGAAAGATCATCCCAAGTGTGCGCACTGTGGAGGAGCACACAGCTCTTGCTTACCAAGGCTGCAAGGGTTATAAAGAGGCAAAGCAAGTCCAGGTAATCCGCATGACTAACCATCTAAGTTATGCGGATGCGGCTAAGAAACACAAACAAAATGTACTGGCACAAGCACAGCCACTGCAGCAAGCTGTGCCTCTGCAAGCGCAGCCCCACGTTGCACAACAAGCGCCCTCTGTAGTTGGCGCCCCTGCAGCTAGTGCCCCAAAATATCAAGAGTTGACCAAGAGCACTCCCCAGGCGAAATGCAACAACTCATCTTTCTACTGATCACCGATTATGATTAGCTTCGAGAGCTTTGTCGAGTACGGGCATGTATATATGGTGCGTGGCTAATTTGAATTTCTATTTGGTTGCTGCACTAGTGTAGCAACCATAGTCCGTTCAAATTGGTTAAATATTTGTTTTCTTATAATTTCTGGATGGCTTTTCTATTCATCTAGTATTCACAATTTATTGGATTTGAACGGCAGGAGACCCCTGAGGTTGAAGGAACTCCGGTCCATAAGTCAGTCGTGTATTGATATTTTAAGGAAGAGGCAAAACTAGGACAGGACAAAAGGACATGATGCTATTTTAAGAGGCAAAGGACACTTTGCAGCCAACCTTGACCAAGCCACCTCAGGAAGCCTGGGTGGTAACCAATCACAGGCTAGCCTCTGGCAGCCAATCAGAGTCTTTCTAGAACTATTCATTGGGAACCATCTCATTCAACCACTTGTTGAAAGCTTAGTCCCCTATTAATTGCAAGGGAGGTCGATGTTATCGCAGGGGGAAGGGTCGAGAGTGTGAAAAAAGATGGGTAGAAGTATTGACGTTCAAGTTATGAATGTTAGACAAGAAAGTAAGTTTTTTGATATTTCTAAATTTGGTAAGGTAGACGTAAAAGCCACCCCAGCCCAATCCAATCAATCGCAACTGGTATAGATTTGGCTAATTTCATAAAATACAAAAGATATGAAGTCAGTGAGAAGCGCCATATTATATGTAATTACTAGACAAAAATAACTACATGATCATGTAAATGTATTAGGATAGGTCACTGGTAATTTTCCCAGTGGAGGTTCCTGGCAAATGGTGTGGGAGTAGGAATTAATACAGGACATTGGGGCAATTCCACGATAAAGTGGACATGACCACCACATTTTCAAAATGGTCAGATAGTTTCAATTTTGGTATCAAAATAAAGCTTAAGAACTGAATTTTTAAAGTCTGACCTTTAAAATAGAAATATACATCAGGAACATATTTAAATATGCGCATAAAATATGAATAATTAATTTTCATTCAAATGTCTGGAAAACGTGTTGAAAATAAATCAATTTAGCAAGAGCAAGTAAGACAGGAGGTAAAAACTTATTATATTTTCTCAGAGGTTTAGGGTTGAATGTAATAAAAAAAAAATCATTGAAGTTCATTTTTTTCATTTTGATACGCTTCAATGAACAATTCATTTATGATAAAGAATATTGTCCCGGTGTTACGGTAAAAACTGATATTTTTAGCATTGTAAGAAAATTACGAACACAAACAAAAAAACTTAAATTGCCCAAATCTTGACCACACATATCTACCATAAACAAGTATCAAAATGATGATTGGACATTTCATTAATTAATTAAAAATGGTTGAATAGTGGTCCCGGTGTTACGGTCACTGTAACACCGGGACTGTAACACCGGGACTTACATTGCAATAGTACAGGGAGCATAGAGAATCACTGCATACTAAAGTGACCAGCTAGTTTCTGTCATGTTGGGGTGGTAGCTTGATGTATACGTACTAAATTGTTGCTTGATCTACTACCTTAAGTACAAATGTTTTGAGTTTTTAGTAAGACAACCCAATTTTCCAAACTTTGTACATTACAGTCCCGGTGTTACAGTGCAATTTTGTATACTCTAGTTCATAATTATCTTGATAATAGTTTTTTTTTACAAATAACACCCAATTATTATTATTGAGTCTCTACTACACCAAATCAAAATAGCCACTTTTCAAAATGTTCACTAACTTCACAGAGTTTTGCCAGTAAAGTAAGACAACCTGATTTTCCATAGACTTTGTACATTACAGTCCCGGTGTTACGGTACAATTTTGTATACTCTAGTTCATAATTATCTTGATAATAGTTTTTTTTTACAAATAACACCCAATTATTATTATTGAGTCTCTACTAAACCAAATCAATATAGCCACTTTTCAGAATATTCACTAACTTCATAGAGCTTTGCCAGTATAGTAAGACAACCTAATTTTCCATAGACTTTGTACATGCCCTTTCAGAGGTCCCGGTGTTACGGTCACGGTGTTACGGTACAGTTTTTTATATGCTAGTTCATAATTATCTTCATGATAGATTTTTTTTCCAAACACCTAATTATTATTATTGAGTCTCTACTAAACCAAATAAATATAGCCAAGTTTCAAAATGTTCATTAACTTCACAGAGTTTTGCCAGTATGTAAAGTGTTAAAAAAAGCATGTCCTTTTAGCGTCCCGGTGTTACAGTAGTAATTAATGATGCGTAACTCATTAATAAATGAAAATTTTGTATTAATTTTTTTTTCTCAAAGTTGCTTGTGATAACAGTCAAAGATATACAATAAAAGATTGTTCTCATTCTTTGCACTTAGTTTGTTATTTACATTTGGAAAGTGAAAATGTGTTCTGAAGTGTCCCGGTGTTATCGTGGAATTGCCCATTGGCAAAACAGATCCCATCATTCAGATCTACATGAGATATGAAACCATCCTATCCATGTTGCTTCTTACACTGTTTAAGGTTATGTTGCTCACATACCAGGGAATGGGAATAAGGACCTCCTTACAAATGGGCACTTGTGCAACCAACCATGACCAAGCCACCTCAGGCAGCCTGGTGGGAACCAATCACAGGCTAGCCTCTGGCAGCCAATCAGAGTGCTTCTTGACTTTTCATTTGGAACCCTCTGCAGAGGGTATAAATTGAACCACTTATCTTTCAAATGATCATTACATTATATATTATACATTATACATTATATATACATAAGAAATATGATATGAGTGGAGGGGATCCATGAATATTGAATAAAATATAGATTATAATATATATATTAGAAATATGATATGAATGGAGGGGATCCATGAATATCGAATAAAATATAGATTACATTAGAAAGAGGATATGAGTGGAGGGGATCCATGAATATCGAATAAAAATAATGTATAAAGTGAGATAATACATGTGAGGTGGTCAGAGGGGATCCACGTCAACTGTATTTGCTCATTTACTTTATGATAGTGTTATATTGATAAAAAGTTTATATTATAATAAAATGATTTATATAATTTATAAAAAATATATAATTGTTTAGAGTCACTTGTTATTCTTAAAAAGATGTAAAAGTCGTTGAGTATATACGATTTGAATTTGTTAATTAATGCATACACTGCAGGGAGACTCTGTTGGCACACAGCAGGAGGGGATCCTATGTGAAGCCGTCTGAGACTCCTTGCAGTGAAATGCAATTAATATAATATATAGTTATGACGCATATAATCATTTTGATTGGGGCGCCATTTAAGCTCTAAAAAAAAAAAAAAAAAAAATTACATACACTAGGTTTCGTTAATACGGCTCCTTATTATACTTATTATATTGATATTGTTATGGCCGCTGGAGGCATAGAAGTTATGCAGGCCACAGAAGCCGACTTCCGGGAGGTATCCCGCAACAAGGAAGTTAGGGAAAAAAAACGCCTTCGCGAGCTCTCAGGCGAGCCCGTGGTAGAGGGCCCACGCATGCCAAACAAGATTACTATCTCCCCCATTGAGAAAGGAAAGAGGTGTTGAGGTTCAAGTGGCGAACCCTAGGCAGGTACAGAAGTTTTTAGACTGTACGAATTGATGCCAAGGTTAACAAGGTCTACCAACAGTAAGTAGTAGATGCGTGATTCAAGGCATAGACGAAGAGATGAATATCGAGGAAATTCAGCAAGCCATCGATGGATGCACTGAGGCTAGGCGAATCACTAAAATGGTTAAAAGGCACGAAAACAAATACCACAGCCATGCTCTTATACTTCGATTAAGATGTCCCAACCCATGCTTATTTGGGTTATGAAAAGAAAAAAAACACATGTGTATATTCCCCCTATGGTACAGTGCTTTAAGTGCCAGAGATTTGGACACACACAAGCTTCATGTAAGGCTAAGTTGAGATGCTCTACCTGCATGGGCAATCATGCGTGGCAGGACTGTGGGCAGAAAGATCAGCCCAAGTGTGCGCACTGTGGAGGAGCACACAGCTCTTGCTTACCAAGGTTGCAAGGGATATAAAGAGGCAAAGCAAGTCCAGGTAATCCGCATGACTAACCATCTAAGTTATGCGGATGCGGCTAAGAAACACAAACAAAATGTACTGGCACAAGAGCAGCCACTGCAGCAAGCTGAGCCTCTGCAAGCGCAGCCCTACGTTGCACAACAAGCGCCCTCTGTAGTTGGCGCCCCTGCAGCTAGTGCCCAAAATATCAAGAGTTGACCAAGAGCGCTCCCCAGGCGAAATGCAACAACTTATCTTTCTACTGATCACTGATTATGATTAGCTTCGAGAGCTTTGTCGAGTACGGGCATGTATATATGGTGCGTGGCTAATTTGAATTTCTATTTGGTTGCTGCACTAGTGTAGCAACCATAATCCGTTCAAATTGGTAAAATATTTGTTTTCTTATAATTTCTGGATGGCTTTTCTATTCATCTAGTATTCACAATTTATTGGATTTGAACGGCAGGAGACCCCTGAGGTTGAAGGAACTCCGCTCCATAAGTCAGTCGTGTATTGATAATTTAAGGAAGAGGCAAAACTAGGACAGGACAAAAGGACATGATGCTATTTTAAGGGGCAAAGGACACTTTGCAGCCAACCTTGACCAAGCCACCTCAGGAAGCCTGGGTGGTAACCAATCACAGACTAGCCTCTGGCAGCCAATCAGAGTCTTTCTAGAACTATTCATTGGGAACCATCTCAAAAGGATATAAATGCAACCACTTATATTTTGATCGATATTACTGATATAGGCACAAGCTGCGGGGCAGTAGTGCTTCCTTATACGGGCCATTTTAATATATAAAGTGGTATAGAGTGCTGTTAGGTAAACATATAAAAGTTTCTTTAAGATGTCGTACATATTTGAATTATAACATTTATATCGGTATTCGTATCCTTGATTCTGTATAAGAATACTAAACAAATGTACTTATAAGAACACAGAGTGAGCACAATATGGGACTGTATAATACAGGCACAAGCTGCGGGGCAGTAGTGCTTCAACATACAGACCCTAGGTTGATAATGAGATATGTAGACTCACAAAGCAGGTAAAATATATAATACATAGAACAAATGTATCCCTTTTGTTTTATATTGTATTCTATTACTCAGAAAGACCCTGAGTGAAGATAATATATGACAAGCCATTTAGATATTATTTGTGTATACCAACTGACTGGGGTGCAGACACAAAGACTTTATTATTGTTGTATAGAGCCTTTATACAGCCCATAATTGATTATGGTTGTGAGCTGTATGGCTCAGCAAGTAAATCTGCAATATGTAAATTAAATGCGATACAATATAATATTCTAAAAATGATTACAGGTGCTGTACTTGGCACTTCATTGGAAGCGCTACAAGTCGAATGTGGGGAGATGCCTCTCGATTTAAGGCGTAGCGTTCACACTAATAATTATAAATATAAATTACTATGTAAAAATATTAATTTCTTGATAAAAGAAATATTGGATCCCTGCTGGCAGGACAATATTATTGTATTATTTAACAACACTGAATAGGCCCTTTGTGCTGAGAGCTGATGAAGATCAACTTGAAACACAAGGGAATACACAATATAATTGCATATATTGTCACCATGGTTGATTATTCAACCCATGGTATACTTTGATATTCATAAACAATGTCAGGTCTCCGACCTAGACATTCATAAGAAAAATGTAACTTTAAATTTCTTACACTCTACAGGAAAGGATAAATTCTACATGTACACAGATGGATCTCAGAACCCGAACAATGGTTTTACATCCGCAGCATTTTATGTCCCAGAATATGGGATAAAAAATGCAAAAAGAACTTCTAACAATATTTCTGTTTGCAGGGCTGAGCAGGTGGCCATCCTCTTGGCACTCACCTGGCTTGAGGAGACACGACCAAAAGATACACTTATTTTAAGTGATTCACTAAGTACACTGGTTTTATTGGATAATCAAATAAAAAAACATACAAATATAATACTAGAAATTCTTTTAAAATATGCATTTGTCTAATTTAGGTCATCAAATTGCTTTTGCCTGGATTCCAGCACATTGTGGAAGTCCAGGGAACAAAGCCGTTGATTATCTCGCTAAAGATGCAAAGTTGTTACATGAAAATGTACAAGCTAAGGTATTTAATACACTAGGTGATGTTAAAAATAGAATTTAAAATAAATATGCAAATGTGGCCAAATAGATCGGGACTCATCTGAGAGGGGACGCTCCCTCTATTATATGGGTCAATCCACGTCAAATCACCCAATTTTCAGAGAAATGTTCACCCGACCCCCTTCAATTTTGCTAATACCAGATTAGAAGATATGAGCTTTATGTCACTTTCCATCTTACAAATATTGAAGTTTGAAAGTGCCTGTAAATACAGGCACGTTACCAGAAAATTGACAATAATTGTAAAAAACGTGTTTTCTAACCATTTTCAGATGCATTTTTTAGGTCAATCCTGTAAGAAAACCTACCCAATGTATGCATTTTCTTGAAGTACCCATTAAGGACTACCAGACATGCTAAAATGAGCCTAGCAGCATGATTAGTTTTTTTCACAGAAACTTTCAAAAACCCCTGAAAACCATTTAAGGGCAATAAATGGTTGCGTAACAGTGTTTAACCTCATTTTCGTTCATTTTCGTGTGCGTTTCTAAGCTAGATAACATTTCAGAAGCAAATTTTCGCTGGTGGTACCCTAAAATATAGATGAATGTCTATCATTCCACCAATTTTCATGCTTCTACTAGGTTGGACTAAAGGTGAACTTTGACCTTCAACTTTGCTGATTTCTGATATGTTCGGACTTTGAGGGCGCCCTACACGAAAACGGAACCATTTTTTGTGCTGATTTTTTGTGTGCTTTTAGAGAAAGTTGTTTTAAATTGATTTACATTCTTACTTTTGCTTTATTTGTTGTCATATTTATTTTATTGACCCCTAAACACTGTCCGAAAATTTAAATTTTACGACTTAAGGTCATTTTTGATGACCTCGTACGCGAAAATGAAATTTCGTAGCAGATTTTTTTTATTTTTTACTTTTACAGATAATAAAGTTCTTTCAACTTACAAAAATTTAGCTTGCTCCCTCATTCACTTTAGCTGTGAGGGGCAGTTGAAAATGGCTGATTTTTTTATAACACCTTTTAAGAATCGCGCATTGGTTGCTAGGCGAGGCCGTATCTTAGCAACCATTTGACCTTGGGGCAAAATATTTCAGAATTTTCCGTGAGACACATGGGGGAACATTTGGTGCGAATTTTAGCAAATTTGAAGGGGGTCGGGTGAACACCACTGGTTGATTTGACGTGGATTGACCCATATAGAACCCAAGGTAAGTAATCATATTAAGAACGAGGATCCCATTCAGAGTATCAAGGTAATCCTCCAACTTCATCTTGGGAAAGCGCGATTGGGAGACTATCGTTATTCAATTGGCCTTAAACTTGATATGAGGTGTGTAACTTGTAATATCATACATTAGATGGTGTTGCACACTATCTATTATATTTAATTTGTCAAGGGGGCTGAGCTTATACGCACAGGTCTCTTAACCTAGGGCTAAACCAAGAGATTGGCAGATCAGGAGCAACAGAGAGGTTCCTGGCAAATGAGGCGGCAGTCCCATCTGGGGGTGGGAATGATTCCACTTGCATCACAGGCTAGACAGGATTATGACCATTAAAAGGAAGAGGCAAAACTAGGACAGGACGAAAAGACATGATGCTATTTTAAGAGGCAAAGGACTCTTGTGCAGCCAACCTTGACCAAGCCACCTCAGGCAGCCTGGGTGGTGGTAACCAATCACAGGCTAGCCTCTGGCAGCCAATCAGAGTGCTTCTTGACTTTTCATTTGGAACCCTCTGCAGAGGGTATAAATTATCTTTCAAATGATCATTATTGACATTATTTTTTTTTAATTATTTTTTTAAATATAGTCTACACTATAGATACATGGGGTGGTGTCGGGTGTCTGAGGCGGGAGTCCCGTTCACCTGTCCCACCCCACACATTATTGTTGTAGTGTAATTATTAATAATTAATTTGAATATAGTATAGCGATACAGTGTATTCGCTCTATTGAATAGTGATTGAAAAAGAAAAGATGAATAAATAAATAAATAAATATTGATTTAATACTTATATACACATGAGGAGGTTCCTTTAGTGTATATGATGAATTATATATTAAATACCGTATTTGTCGGTGTATTAACCGCATGGTTTTCCCGACGGAATTACCGACGAAAAGGGGGGTGCGGTTTATACACGGAGATAGGAAAAATTGCATGAAAAAAAAAAATTTTTGATAGTAAAATTCTTGATTTTTAGATGGTCAAAATGTGCCGAGGATAAGTAAAAAACATAATTCTTTTCCAGAGAGTTTTGGTCTATGAAATATAATTCAATTTACTGAAGTCTCTGAAGCACATAAAGGAAATTATGAGCCCCTTCCCCGGATTTTGTTGAGTAATTGAGTTTACCAGAAAATACAACACGGAACACTATACATGGGACTGTAATAAATTCTAGCAGAAAAACGAAGACAAAACAACAAAACTTAATTAAAACGGAGATAAAAAAACTGTACCTTGATATGTTATTCCTTCTTACAAGTTCAGATTTGGTTAAATCTACCCTTGAAAATTGTTTTCAAGGGTTGAAAATTGTTTTTGGAGATGAAAAATTGCGATCGTATTAAACTTGCAAGTGCAGGTTTGATTTGACTGAAATTAGCAATCAATCACGATAGGATTGGCTAATTTCAGTCTTGACTTAAGTTAGCCAATCCTATCGTGATTGATTGCTAATTTCAGTCAAACAATACCTGCACAGTACCAGCACTTGCAAGTTTAATACGATCGCAATTTTTCATCTCCAAAAACAATTTTCAACCCTTGAAAACAATTTTCAAGGGTAGATTTAACCAAATCTGAACTTGTAAGAAGGAATAACATATCAAGGTACAGTTTTTTAATCTCCGTTTTAATTAATTTTTGTTGTTTTGTCTTTGTTTTTCTGCTAGAATTTACTACAGTCCCATGTATAGTGTTCCGTGTTGTATTTTCTGGTAAACTCAATTACTCAACAAAATCCGGGGAAGGGGCTCATAATTTCCTTTATGTGCTTCAGAGACTTCAGTAAATTGAATTATATTTTATAGACCAAAACTCTCTGAAAAAAATTATGTTTTTTACTTATCCTCGGCACATTTTGACCATCTAAAAATCAAGAATTTTACTATCAAAATTTTTTTTTTTTTCATGGAAAACCCCAAAAGTTAGGGATGCGGTTAATACACCGGAGCGGGTAATACACCGACAAATACGGTATGGAAGTATTTAAAATATGTTATACTTGAGGAGGGATTTTCCTCAGTTGTTTAGAATAATATAAATATTGGAATATGAATTTTATTTATAGCAAGGAGACAGGGAGTGCGCCCTCGTATGGGACTTCACACCGACACCGTCCGCTACATGGGCATCCCAGGCGCCACCATCAGCCGGATACGGGCCCCCCTCCTACGTGCCGCACGAGAGGACAACCCGAAGGGCATTATTCTCCAAATCGGCGGAAACGACATCGGGGACAGGACCGCCGACCCAGCCGTGGTCGAGGCCGAATTAAAAGGCCTGGTCGAGGAACTGAATATCGCCTCCCCAACGACCACGGTGGTGGTCCTGTCCCTGTTTGAGCGTCCAAAAACAAGATGACATGACTGCCCCGTCCGGGAGTACAACCGGAGGGTACGGCTAATCAATGGAGTGGTTCCAATACTCCTATCATCATCGAGCATATTTTGGAACCATAAGAACTCCAGGTTAGCCAACCCCTTCGCGGAATACTGCCCGGACGGGGTTCACTTAGTCTCATAGCCAGACTGGCCCAATACAGGCTCAACATGGGGATGGAGGAGGAGATAGTGAATTTCGTGGGGAGGTCTGGAGCCAGGATCGACTTGATGGAGGGGGTTCTACCACCCAAACTAACACAACACCAGCCCAAGCTCCTGGTCCTTCAAATTGGGGGAAATGACCTGTCCAGCCCAAACGCTACACCGGCAAGAACCGCACACCAGTTACTCAATCTATGCCGCACTCTGCACCAAGCTGCACCACACACACACATTATTGTTATGTCCCTTCTGGAAAGGAAAAAAACAAGATCACAAGACTAAGAAAATTGACTAAGAAATCAAATTGAGCCCACCACGGGCTCCCCAATTAGGCGCGCACACCTAAACCCACCAAGTGCCTGCAACTGTATATCCGCATCATGCGGAGTTTGTTTGCAGTACCAAGAAGAAGAAGAAGAAGAAGACTGCCCCGTTGACATCTACAACCAGAGGGTTAGGAATGTCACCGGGGTACTCCCCCCCTCACTCTGCCGGATTATACCACGTTTTGGAATCATAAACAGGGGAGTCTGGCAAACCCACAAAATTATTATGGGACAGATGGGGTCCACTTCAGGGATCAAAAGAAATACTACAAATCAGTATGGGGGGCAATTCTTATACTTATAGCGCCTCTTAGTGTGCAATACAGTATAGGGTTTCTTTTTTTGTATGTGTATATTACATAGCACAATTGTTCTTCATGGGTGTGCGAACCTGCACAATAGTGCGCAAAACGCTATACTGTGTATTTTATAGCGTGCAACGTATAAAGGCCTGTGATTCTTGTATATCTTGAGTGCGTGGCGTATATAATATTACAAACATATAGCGCTTTAAAGTGTGCTATATTACAGAGGGTTCTTTCTTGTATACGTATAGTATTTTATAAAGCTCAATACTCTAGAGGGTCTTGTGTATAGACTATAGTAAGTGTACTCCTCACCATGTCTGCGGACGAAATGGAAGTAGGGGGCGTTCCCGGCGTTGTGTTAGCTTTCCCCCAGCCAGTAGCTGGTCCCAATGTAGGAGATATTCCCCAGTCAGAGGCTGGATTTACGCTGGTTGAGAGTAGAAATAGTAGAGGAAAGCACGGGGCTCCTCAATTGAGGAAGATGTGGTCATTAATGAAAAGATATGGATAGAACCCATAAGCAAAGAAAAATCGTACGTAAGGTGTAGTCCCCTTCTTATTGCTAGGGAAGTGGGTAGAATAGCAGGTGGGAAGGTGGAAAGAGGTGTTGAGGTTCAAGTGGCGAACCCTAGGCATGTACAGAAGTTTAAAAAAAAAAAAAAAAATTACATACACTAGGTTTCGTTAATACGGCTCCTTATTATACTTATTATATTGATATTGTTATGGCCGCTGGAGGCATAGAAGTTATGCAGGCCACAGAAGCCGACTTCCGGGAGGTATCCTGCAACAAGGAAGTTAAGGGAAAAAAACGCCTTCGCGAGCTCTCAGGCGAGCCCGTGGTAGAGGGCCCAGGCATGCCAAACAAGATTACTATCTCCCCCATTGAGAAAGGAAAGAGGTGTTGAGGTTCAAGTGGCGAACCCTAGGCAGGTACAGAAGTTTTTAGACTGTACGAATTGATGCCAAGGTTAACAAGGTCTACCAACAGTAAGTAGTAGATGTGTGATTCAAGGCATAGACGAAGAGATGAATATCGAGGAAATTCAGCAAGCCATCGATGGATGCACTGAGGCTAGGCGAATCACTGAAATGATTAAAGGCACGAAAACAAATACCACAGCCGTGCTCTTATACTTCAATCAAGATGTCCCAACCCATGCTTATTTGGGTTATGAAAAGAAAAAAAAACACATGTGTATATTCCCCCTATGGTACAGTGCTTTAAGTGCCAGAGATTGGGACACACACAAGCTTCATGTAAGGCTAAGTTGAGATGCTCTACCTGCATGGGCAATCATGTGTGGCAGGACTGTGGGCAGAAAGATCAGCCCAATTAAGTGCGCGCACTGTGGAAGAGCACACAGCTCTTGCTTACCAAGGCTGCAAGGGATATAAAGATGCAAAACAAGTCCAGGTAATCCGCATGACTAACCATCTAAGTTATGTGGATGCGGCTAAGAAACACAAACAAAATGTACTGGCACAAGCGCAGCCACTGCAGCAAGCTGAGCCTCTGCAAGCGCAGCCCCACGTTGCACAACAAGCGCCCTCTGTAGTTGGCGCCCCTGCAGCTAGTGCCCCAAAATATCAAGAGTTGACCAAGAGCGCTCCCCAGGCGAAATGCAACAACTTATCTTTCTACTGATCACTGATTATGATTAGCTTCGAGAGCTTCATCGAGTACGGACGTGTATGGTGCATGGCTAATTTGAATTTCTATTTGGTTGCTGCACTAGTGTACTAGTGTAGTCCATTCAAAGTGGTTAAATATTTGTTTTCTTATTTTTCTGGATGGCTTTTCTATTCATCTAGTATTCACAATTTATTGGATTTGAACGGCAGGAGACCCCTGAGGTTGAAGGAACTCCGGTCCATAAGTCAGTCGTGTATTGATAATTTAAGGAAGAGGCAAAACTAGGACAGGACAAAAGGACATGATGCTATTTTAAGAGGAAAAGGACACTTTGCAGCCAACCTTGACCAAGCCTCAGGAAGCCTGTGAGTTTGCATTGAGGGGGCCAAACTAGTAGCTTATTACGCTAGGCCTATACTGTAATAGACAAGTATATAAAATTACACGCAATGGTATTATAATATACTATATATATTTTGGGCGGTGTCGGGCGTCCGAGGCGGGAGTCCCGTTCACTTGGCCCACCCCTACACATGATTCAGATATTGTAATTATTAATTATTAATAATTTATAGTCAAAATTGGTGTTTATATTGATGGGCTTATATTGTGTACCATATACAATGGGGGTGGGGTCAGGCGTCCGAGGCGGGAGTCCTGTTCGCCTGTCCTACCCCCACACATAACTCTTGCAGGGTAATACTTAATAATTTTGAGTTTAGGTTGGTATTTATAACTATGAGTTCATATTCATAGTCTATATTATATACACCTGGGTGTTGTCAGTTGTCTGAGGCAGGAGTCCCATTCACCTGGCCCACCCCCGCACATGACCCTTGTTTAATAATTACTAATAGTTTTTAGCATGTTGAGTTGAAGTTGTAGCTTATGGGCAGGTCCAAGCTATTTGACTTGTGACGTACGGGACATTCACAGCTTTTAATTGATTATTACTAAGAGGAAGAAGCTATGATTTGGAGTCCTTTTGGTGCTTTGGTTAGCTACTTGCAGTCCCTTCCTAAAATGCAAACAAAAAATTTAAAAACGCTCATTAATATTTAATTATGCTAATTACCTCCGCCGTCTCTCACAGCCGGCCTGGAAAAATGCCGGTTGCTCTCTCCTCCAGTACCTGATCTATGAGCATTTCGGGAACAGTCCCTCTCAAGGTCTCATCGCCAGCATTGATGCCTTTCGCACCATGATCAAGAAAGACGCTGACGACTGGTTCATGCTGGGAACCGGGGAAAATGCGAACACGAAGTTTGTGATTGACAGAGATGAGGGGGCAAAGAAAGGGCTCATCATGGCTGTCAATCCTGTCATCAATGACATTGCCTCCATCATGAAGGTTCTAGACCTACTCAAGAGAGACATGACCATTCCGTGGTCAGGCCCAGAAGGTGAAGGTGACATCATCCTGAATGCCAATGAGGCAAGTATCTGTGTCCAGTTGTCTTGGATTTGGACCATGATCAAGGCAATCCACAAGGTTCTTGAGAACACCTCTCTTGCCACCGAGGAAGATGCCTACTCCACCCTTCCGTACTGCGATGGAGAGATCCTCAAGTATGTGCTGGTGGAGCTCTGCCATTATCTTCCTCCGGGATCAGGAATGGAACTGGTTCAGACGATTGCACAAGACTCCACAGTGCCTGAGGTGATCAGGAACATTTGTGGCATCATCGTTGAGTGCAGCTTGAGAACCTTCCAGCACTCTCCATGTGTTCAGATGAACCTCATCAGAACAAACAGATGCTGCTCACTTGTGGACACATCGAGACAGCAAATTGATACCATCATCAACTTTGAGGCGGATTCCAGCTCAATCTCCTCCAGTACCTGATCTATGAGCATTTCGGGAACAGTCCCTCTCAAGGTCTCATCGCCAGCATTGATGCCTTTCGCACCATGATCAAGAAAGACGCTGACGACTGGTTCATGCTGGGAACCGGGGAAAATGCGAACACGAAGTTTGTGATTGACAGAGATGAGGGGGCAAAGAAAGGGCTCATCATGGCTGTCAATCCTGTCATCAATGACATTGCCTCCATCATGAAGGTTCTAGACCTACTCAAGAGAGACATGACCATTCCGTGGTCAGGCCCAGAAGGTGAAGGTGACATCATCCTGAATGCCAATGAGGCAAGTATCTGTGTCCAGTTGTCTTGGATTTGGACCATGATCAAGGCAATCCACAAGGTTCTTGAGAACACCTCTCTTGCCACCGAGGAAGATGCCTACTCCACCCTTCCGTACTGCGATGGAGAGATCCTCAAGTATGTGCTGGTGGAGCTCTGCCATTATCTTCCTCCGGGATCAGGAATGGAACTGGTTCAGACGATTGCACAAGACTCCACAGTGCCTGAGGTGATCAGGAACATTTGTGGCATCATCGTTGAGTGCAGCTTGAGAACCTTCCAGCACTCTCCATGTGTTCAGATGAACCTCATCAGAACAAACAGATGCTGCTCACTTGTGGACACATCGAGACAGCAAATTGATACCATCATCAACTTTGAGGCGGATTCCAGCTCAATGGTCAACATCACGGTGTTCTGCTACAATCTGTACCTAGAGCTTCCCGTCCCCCCAAATCAGCTCACCGAAAGGATTGCCAAAACTCTGAAGGAGAAGATCTATCACACTCTGCACAAAGTGGTGCAAGACTCCAACTTCTCTGAGTGGGAGGGAAACCGCAGGGGAAATGCACTCAATGTGGCCTTCATCAGCGAGGCTCCAACAGCCACAGGTGGAACTGAGGACTACCCGCGTTCCAAGGGCCCTGGAGCAAAGTCCAAGGGTGGTTACAAGGGAGGGAGGCCCATGTAAACTCTGAAAAAGGGGGAGTGAGATTGAGAATGTGCTGTAAATAAAACTTGATTACAAAGGCTGTTGCTGTGCACTGCCTTTTCATTTAACCAACCATATTACTCTTTTGAATGCTTTTAACGTGTCTTTAGTCGCATCTATCCTCATTTATTCATTTATTCACATTAACATCATTTGCTCTTATTTATCCACATTTAATCGTGCTTTGTGTGTTGCTAAAAGTAAAGAATCAAAAATCACTGAAAATGAGAATAATGACAAAACATTTGTTTCTCACATTTTTTGGGGCGTATTGTATTGAAAATCTTTTGAATGTTGTGCCGAAGACATTATTAAGACAGGCTTCGAAGCTACCAAGAAGTTCTCTCCATTATGATGCCAGAAATTTGCACTTTTCGACACATGTAAACGGACAATGTAGTATCAATATGGAGCAGTAAGAAGCAGCTAGGAGCAAGGAGTCATTTTTAAAGCAAACTTGTGGAATACAAATACCTAACTTTGGAGTTGAATTTTATTCACTGAGACAGAGGACATATAAGAACTTGCCTACAGTCCCATGTATTCATTTTTATGAAACCATCTGGTTGCATTGTATATACACAGTGTATACTATAGTAGTGTCTCATTGGGACTTGTACAGTTTATTCAACCCAAGCCAACCGTGAATTGACTTACCCACCACCCATTGTATTCCTGAATACCCCTATTCAACAAGTTCGCTGACCATTTCACTTGGCGGATTATCTCCCCACACTGCATTCATTCATCTTCACCATGGCTTCACCTCCAGACTCAGTGAATGCAAGGTCATTAAGGTCATCTGGGAAAGCTAGCGTCAGTGGGAGTACTGGAAGTGCAAAGGCTGTACAGCAGAACGTCATCTCTGCAGTCATACAGGACATCCTGACAAATGATCATTTCCTGAAGCTGGTGGAGCAGGAGGTTGACAAACGGCTTGCTGAGCTGACAACGACAGTTGAGAAGCTGGAAGGTCTAGTCCTCGATCTAGAGTCGGGAGCCAGAGAACGAGATCGGAAGATCAAGGCGCTGGAGGAGAGGGTGACATCACAAGGTGCAGCCATTGATGCTTCAAGACGAAACGCCAACACTCAAGAGCAGTACTCGAGACGAAATTGCCTGAGATTTTATGGAATCGCCGAACAAGATCGCGAGGATACAGATGAGGCCATCATCAAATTGGCCAACGACACCCTCAAGGTCCCGCTCAGCATGGCGGACATAGAGCGATCGCACAGAATCACCCAGAGGAGGAAGGAACCGGATCCAAGGAAGAGAGATCAGCATGCACCGCGTCCCATCATTGTCAAATTCATGTCCTATCGAATGCGACAACTCATCATGAGGAATCGCCGAAAATTAGCAGGTCAAAGAAAGTCAATACAAGAAGATCTCACAAGCACGAACGTAAAGCTACTGATGGAGGCAAAGAAATGTGAGCAAGTTCAAGATGCCTGGACAGCAGACGGCCGCATCATTGTGTTGATCAAGACTGGTGGTGACCCGATGAAACGCGGAATAAACAGTATCGATGATCTGAGAAGACTTTAGACTCGTGAGTTAGAGATGATACATTTTAATCCTCAAAGTCAACATTTCGAAAATCATTTTGCTCCTGGCTGCATGCCATTTTAACATATTTATTCTCGTCACAGACTTTTGAATCATTTAAAATCATTTTTGAATGTTTTTAACGTTTTCTTTTCTTTTTTGTATGTTGTTTCACTTTTAGCTTAATAAATATATTTTTTGTATTTCTTCTTACATTTCCTTGCCTTTTGTATATTGCAAACCTTCATTACAATGCTTTCTCTTTTATTGGTATGTTTTCAATCCCAATCTACATGCATAACATCACAGCATATGAACGCCAGCCTTGCCCGAGTTAAACATGGATACGATATCAGATAGATTACCTTTTGATTCCCCGTATGTGACTCCTGATGAATTTAATATTCAAACTTTTGTTGATAATACACAATTATCTATGATACATTTTAATTGCCGAAGCTTAAAGAAGAATTTTGATAATATGAACATGTTTTTAGACTGTTTTGACTTAAAATTTGATATAATTGGATTAACAGAGACTTGGTTAAAAGAGAGTGAATGCACATTTTTAAATATTCCTAATTATGCTTTTCTTGCCAATAATCGTACTCACAAACGAGGAGGTGGTGTAGGTATTTATGTTCATAAGGATGTTGATTTTAAAAGACGACATGACCTAGAAATTATGGATGATGTTTTTGAATCTATTTGTATTGAAGTACATAATTTACATTCTCATACAAATGTTATAGTTAATATTATATATAGACCTCCAGATAAACCAATATTATCTTTTATTGATAAACTTGAAATAATTTTACAAAAAATATCAAATGAAAAAAAGGAGAGTCTTTTACTTGGAGATTTCAATGTAAATTTATTGAGTTTGAATACATCATCAAATAGTTTCTTAGACTTGCTAACATCCTTTTCTTTTACTCCTTTAATTTCTAAGCCTACACGAGTCACTGTTGAGTGTGCGACTCTTTTAGATAATATTTTTACGAATAATATAGATAATATATGCTACTCTGGTATATTCTCTTGTGATTTTAGTGACCATTGTGCAATATTCGCAATATCTCGTAATATAAAAAATACACTACCTCAATCTTTCTATTATAAACGTGTGATAAATGACGAATCTATTGCCCGGTTTAGTACCATGTTACGTGAACAAGATTGGTTATTTATACACAATTTCGATGATGTAAATGACAGATTTGAATCATTTTTTAATCAATATATGCTCCTTTATAATAAATGTTTTCCTGTCAAGAAAGTTCAATCGAAATTGAAAAAGGAAAAGAAACCTTGGTTTAATAATTCGTTGCGTAAAATGTGCAAAAAGAAACATGTATTGTATAGGAAGTATGTTAAGAATCCTACAGTAATAAGAAAAAGAAGATTCAATAAATTTAGAAATGTATTTAATACACAAATGAGAAAGTGTAAACGCGAATATTATATAAATAAATTTAATGAATTAAATGGTGATATGAATAAAACATGGAAAATGATAAACAAAATTCTTAATAAATCCAATACTAAAGATCAATGTAAATCAATTATAGATGAAGGTATTTTAAAAGAAGACAAACATGATATTGTAAATTGTTTTAATGCTTATTTTAGCACAATAGGAGGTAAGCTCACAGAAAAGTTAGTAGATTGTGAAACTGATTTTGAATATTACTTAAAAAAAAGATTACCCCATTCTATGTTTTTAGCACCAATAACTCTTGCCGATATTTTAGAAGTTGTTCGTGATTTTAAAGTTAATAAGAGCCCGGGGTTTGATGATGTTAATGTTAAAGTGTATAAAAAGACTATAACTTTTATTTTACAGCCATTGTGCAATATTTTTAATCTTTCATTGGAGTGCGGAGTATTTCCGGACCAACTTAAATTAGCTAAAGTAGTTCCAGTATTTAAAAAGGGTGACAAAAATATGGCATCAAACTATAGACCGATTTCGTTATTGTCAGTATTTACAAAGACATTTGAAAAAATAATGTATAATAAACTCATGAGTTATATAGAGAGGAATAATATTTTATATGAAAGGCAATTTGGTTTTCGACATGGCTACTCAACAAGTACTGCACTTTTAGAATTTACTCATAATCTTGCCAATATTTTTGAACAAAAGAAATTTTTAATAGGAATCTTTTTAGACCTCTCGAAAGCTTTCGATTGTATAAACCATGATATATTATTGAAAAAATTAGAGCATTATGGCATAAGAGGAAACATTTTGAAATGGTTTCATAGTTACCTTTTTAATCGTAAACAATTTGTTTATGTCGATAATTGTTCATCTGACACACAGTATTACAAACGGGTGTTCCACAGGGATCTGTGCTTGGACCATTGCTATTTTTGTTATTTGTGAATGATTTTCAGTATGTTAGTGATTTATTCTTTTCAATTATGTTTGCAGATGATACAAACTTATTTTTTTCAGGCACTGATATAGTTGAGTTGAATAGTATAGTCAATACGGAAATGAACAATGTTCGTAAGTGGTTTATTGCAAATCGTTTAATTATTAATATGGATAAAACATGTTACATGCTTTTTAAGCCAAAACATTTATTTGTAGATAATGCCAAGCTTCAAATTAAAATTGGTAATATTGATATTCAGAAGGTTGATAAAAAAAAATTTTTAGGCGTAACAATTGACGCAAAATTATCATGGAGAGAACATGTCAATGATATATCTTGTAAAATATGTAGAGCAATTGGTGTTATTTATCGTGTAAAGCCCATTGTTCCAATGAAAGTAGTTTTAATGTTGTATAATACACTGATTTTACCTTATTTATCATATTGCAATATAGTGTGGGGAAATTGTGCAATATCAATTAGCAATAGGCTGTATATACTTCAAAAACGTGTAATAAGAATAATGTGTAATGCCCAACCTCTTAGCCATAGCTCTCCTTTGTTTTATAAATTAAATATTTTAACTATATATCAATTGAATCAATTCCAAATTGCAATTTTTATGTATTCTTATTTCAAAGGCTCGCTTCCATCCATATTTAATAATATTTTTAATCTCAATTGTGCAATTCATCAACACAACACAAGAGCTCAGGGGAATGTACGTCTACCATTGTATAAATATAATTTCTCAAGAACTACCATTACCTTTGTAGGATCAAAAAGCTGGAATATGGTACCAAATGAATTAAAATTGTGTCCAACATTATCCAATTTTAAAAAGAAATTCAAATTGTATATTATGCTGTGCAATCACTCTTAGAACTGTTCATGCATGTAAACAAACTCTTTTAGTTTTTATCTCCCCTCCCCCTCTCTGTTTACTTTCTCTCTCACTACCTCCCTCTCTGTCTCTCTAATCCCTATACACGTATTCATTATCCAGTCTTTTGTTAGTTTCTCGGGGACTGCCCTAGATAAGCCTTTATTTTGGCTTTTGGTTATCCCCCCACATTCAAATACGGTTTATACTTTTCCCCCTTACTTCTGTATTTTCAATCTATGGTGTCTTTTTTGTTGTTGTTGTTTTTTTTTTTTCATGCCTTACTTGTTTGTATATAATTAGGTAAATGTATATTTGCAGTAGTAATTATTATGTATATGTTATGTTTTTGTATTCTTTGCTTTTACATTGTATTTTAAACTTTGAATGTGGAAATAAAAATCAAATCAATCAAAATCAATCAATCAATATGCAGCGTGACGTACGGGACCAGAGAAATATTGACTTTTTTGGAAAATTATGTATCATGAAAATGCTCTGAATCTACAGGGCTAATACTTACTAATTTGTAATATATGCTTTCAGTAAACATTCAAGTACACACTACAAAAAAATTAATTAATTCACAACCCTTTTTCCCACGATAATTAATGAAAGATAATAGGTATGCGCGTGACGTACAGGACATGTGACGTACGGGACATTTTTTCCTAACTAAAACTATGTCATTTTTCTATTTTAATTTCATAATCTTTCATTTTATTTTGCAATATATTTGTTCTTATTGTATAAATCTAATATTCTGATGAAAAAAAAAAGAAAAAAAATTCTACAATAAATTACGATACGACTTTTAAAAAATGTTAATTAATTAAGCTAATTAATTCCTAATTAATAATTAACAAAAACTATTTTATCTGGCATCAATATGTGTAGGTTACATTCTTCTGATGTAAATTACTTTTAAATTTGCCAAAAAAGAGATAAATATGAGTAAATTAAACAGAATTATCGAAAATGGGGCAACTTACATGAAATCCCATACATGGGACTGTTCAGAAGAATAAGTGATAATATTTTGTGCCTTTTTAGCACTTTCTTACAGTTTTTGAACATGTTTGGAAGGTCTTGGTGTACTTAACCAGTGTATTACTGTCTCTCCTTCATTCACATGCAATTTCCCTACTCAAATTGATTGTCTAGTATTTTAGATAATTAATTAAAGGTAATTTTAAGATATTTCAAATTTCCCCATCAAGACATATTTTGATGAAATTATAGCTATATCACGAAGTACGAAATGGAAAACATGAATTCTTTTTAGAGATGGCTCCTGAAGGTAAGACCTATCTATTCTGAACTTCTGGAGTGCATCTAAGCATGCATGTATTCTTCTGATGATCAGCGGTTAAAGGGAAAGTTGAGTTTTGGTAGAGAGGGCGCTAGACTACTTAATTGGTTTGTGAGGTAATGAAAAACTGAGTGTAAAATTTGAAAGAGCATAATATTTAAACAATAAAATCATCTTTGTTTGATCAAAATCGGTTCAGAAACGGCTGAAATATCCATAAATATAACAATTTGTAATAAACCCGGGGCCCCGGGTTTATTAGAGAATTTTGAACCAGCCGTTAAAAATTCAAAAAAATGCTTCCTCTTTTCAAAAAGTTACAAAATAGGTATTTAAATAGTTGTTGGTTATTTCTCTATCTAATCACTATTTCAACAAAGCATCACATGCACAATATTTTATTCAAAATGGTTGAAACCGATGAGTGTTTAGAGAGCGCCCTCTTACGTTTTAACGGCTCTTTTTGAATGATAACATGATCTTTACTACGTCATTTGTAATTTTGTGTTCCTTTCTAGTTATAACTATTAGTTTGTAATGTAATGATGCAGGTTTTGGTTACTAAAATTCAGTTTCACTAAAACTATACTCTCCTTACCAGAACTCAACTATCCCTTTAAAACACAAACAAATAACTTTTACCTGCCTTGCCATTGCTTTAGCACTGAAAATGTCCCGTACGTCACACTTTTGTCCCGTACGTCACATTTGTTAATTAGCTAATGAAATTAAAACGAAAAATGTTTTTTTCATCAAACTTGGCTAGCAGGTCAGGAGTATGATAAATTAGAACTTCACAGAATATGAAAGAAACTCGATGGATCTTCGACTGCGCGCAGTCGAAAATTATGCCTCGGCTATCACGCGATTTCAATATCAAGCCCAAATTAACGTGCACTGAATTAATTTTTTGTTTATTTTTCATATATTTCGACCCGTGACCTTGACCATATGACCCCAAACTTTGATGGCTACATTGGCTCCCAAAGAAACATTCAGGTACCAATTTAGATTGAAATCTGACATTCAGTTCTTGAAATTTTGCCATTACAAGCCATTTTTGCATATATATTGAGCCCTGCGACCTTGACCTTTGACCTCATGACCCCCCAAAAATATAATCTGATCATTGCCACCCCGATGTGTACACTCATACTAAGTTTGAAATTGATCCGTCAACCGGTTCTTGAGATATCGCGAGAACGAGGCATTTTTGCACAGTATATATCGGGTACTGTGACCTTGACCTTTGACCTCATGAACCCAAAATCTAAGCAGATCATTGCCACCCCAATATGTACACTCATACCAAGTTTGAAATTGATCTGTTAACCGGTTCTTGAGATATGAGAAAAAAGCATTTTTGCACATATATTGAGTCCTCCGACCTTGACCTTTGACCTCATGAACCCCAAAATCTAATCAGATCATTGTCACCCCAATATGTACACTCAAGCCAAGTTTGAAATTGTTCCGTCAATCGGTTCTTGAGAAATCGCGAGAACGAGGCATTTTTGCATATATATTGAGTCCTGTGACCTTGACCTTTGACCTCATGACCCCTAAAATCTAATCAGATCATTGTCACCCCAATATGTACACTCATACCAAGTTTGAAATCGATCAGTCAACCGGTTCTTGAGATATCGCGAGAACGAAAACGGGACGTACGTACGGACGTACGTACGTACGGACAGACGGACGGACGAACAACCCGAAAACATAATGCCTCCGGCCACTACGTTGGCGGAGGCATAAAAAATCAACTGTTTCATACTGAAATATTAAAAAATGTGCTAAATTTTGTGACGTTCGGGACATAGCGTTTTGGACACGCCCTAATTAGCATAATCAATTAATTTGAAACTTAAAAATTTGGTCAACTATTGCTAGTAATTAGTTTTACTAGTCTCCGTATATGAAAGTAATGCTTCATTGATTAAATAAATATTAGAAATAACTAGATGGATCTTCGACTGCGCGCAGTCGAAAATTATGCCTCCGCTATCACGCGATTTCAATATCCTGAATTATTTTTTTCCTCTCATATATTTCAAGTTCTGTGACCTTGACCATATGACCCCAAACTTTGATGGCTACATTGGCTCCCTAAGAAACATTCAGGTACCAAGTTTGATTGAAATCTGATATTCAGTTCTTGAAATTTTGCCATTACAAGCCATTTTTGCATATATATTGTGTCCTGTGACCTTGACCTCATGACCCCTAAGTCGAATCCGATTATTGCCACCCAGATGTGTACACTCATACCAAGTTAGAAATTGATCCGTCAACCGGTTCTTGAGATATCGCGAAAAAGAGGCATTTTTTCACATATATTGAGTCCTGTGACCTTGACCTTTGACCCCATGAACCCTAAAATGTATTCAAATGATAACCACCCCAATATGTACACTCATACCACGTTTGAAATTGATCATTCAACCAGTTCTTAAGATATCGCAAGAACAAAGCATTTTAGCACATATATTGAGTCCTGTGACCTTGACCTTTGACCTCATGAACCCCAAAATCTAATCAGATCATTGCCACCCTAATATGTACACTCATACTAAGTTTGAAATTGATCCGTCTACCGGTTCTTGAGATATCGCGAGAACGAGGCATTTTTGCATATATATTGAGTCCTGTGACCTTGACCTTTGACCTCATGACCACTAAAATCTAATCAGATCATTGTCACCCCAATATGTACACTCATACCAAGTTTGAAATTGATACGTCAACCGGTTCTTGAGTTATCGCGAGAACGAAAACGGGACGTACGTACGGACGGACGGACGGATGGACGGACGTACGTACGGACGGACGGACGGACAACCCGAAAACATAATGCCTCCGGCCACTTCGTTGGCGGAGGCATAAAAATGTAATGTCCCGTACGTCACACTAATATTTGAAATATGCAAATAAGATGACCCCTTGTCGTTAAATATGCAGATTATGCAAATTTCCACACTAAAAATCAGAACTTCAGACTATTAGCTTTTAAATGATACCAAACTTGATATGCTAAAATGAAGATGAATTTTCACCATCAAGGGGGACATTAGCTTGGACCTGCCCTTATACAGACTGTCCCAGATAAAACGAAACCGGGTTTCATGGCAGAAATTTTCTGTCATAATGAATAATTTCCTTGATGATATATATATGTCTGGAAAGCTCTGTGTCTCTTCTTTCATTTGATGTACAACTTATGGCACATAATTCAAGCATGACTGAATTAGAACAATGGAAAGGGGTGTTACCAATATTCCATTTGCACTCGTAAATTTTAAGTTTGGGTGAGTTTTAACGGTTGTAAACGTACTTATTTTTAAAAAGGACAAACTCCATATAAAAGTTCATATTTTTATCTTTTACATGACACCTCATGCTAAATAAATAAATGATTTATGCCAGAGAACGAGTACAATGAAAACATGACTGATTTCTGCCCAAATGAGTGAAAGTTGAGTAAGAAGTCGCTCAGCTTTCCTGAATTAGCAGCTGACAATGGACTTTGATGCATGAGTGAATTTACACAAACATGGGGATCAGGGAAAACATGGGAAACGGGCTAGATCAGGAAAGTTACTCATTTGGGCTGGAATCAAGCATGTTTTCATTGTACTCGTTCTCTTGCATAAATCATTTATTTTTTAATCATGAGGTGTCATATAAAAGATAAAATTATGAATTTGTATTTGTCCTTTTTCAACATAAGTATGTTTACTACCCTTAAAACTCACCCCAAAACCTCACCCAAACTTGCAATTTCTGCGTGCAAATATAATCTTGGTAACACCACTTTCCATCGTTCTAATTCAGTCATGCGTGAACTATGTGCCATAATGAAAGAAGTAAGGCTGAGTCGGTTCGGTCGATCACACCGGTTACCGACTGTTTCAATCGGGACCCGGTTCGGTATATCGGGAAACAGTGCCCCGAAAAAAAAATGAAAAAAAATAAAATGTTAAAAAAGAAATTAAGATTATCACAATAATGTAGCGGAATTCAAATAAAAACGGGGCAATTGATATATTTACTTTAAAGAGTGGTTATTTTCGAGAAATTCTTGGTTCATTAATTCGTTTGACAGTCAGAAATTGAACAGGAAGCGCAAAATTGCTAGTCATTTGAACGATATTGTCGGCGGATGTGCACACAATGTTAGTCCGATACTCCAGGGGAGTTGTCTGATGGATCTTTGTATGAGCCAGTGCATTCAAAAAGTGGCTCAAAATACGTTTTTTGGTCATTTGCACCATTTAAAAATGTTTTGATATTCTACTTACATGATTTCATGGCGTTTGACAGCCGAACAGAAACAAAAATGAGCCCCAAAACAATGAAAACAACTACTCAAAACATCGATAAAAAACGACTACATCGCTCCCATTCGCTCGTATACCCTGTGTGCAAGTTACGGGTCTCTTTTTCTTCCGCGAGATTCATACGCTGGGCCGGTGGAACTATGTTCCAGTCCGCCCTCTATCGGCAAGATCCATCCGCCAGGAATTGGGGAAGTCCCCGGCGGATGGATCTTGCGCAAGAAAAGAGACCCCGTAACTTGCACACAGGGTATACGAGCGAATTGGAGCGATGTAGTCGTTTTTTATCGATGTTTTGAGTAGTTGTTTTCATTGATTCGGGGCTTTTTTTTTTTCTGTTCGGCTGTCAAACGCCATTCGAAATCATGTAAGTAGAATATCAAAATGGTGTTGATTGCGAAAAGGCTAATTTATAGCCACTTTTTAAGGGCATGCAGTGGCTCACAGTCACAAGCGATCGTACATGTGATGTTTCCCCCAGACTAGCGGGCTAAGTTTCTGTGAACCGTGTTGCGATGGGCAATGGTGAACAAACGATGAATTTACTTCGAAAACAAAAATACTTTTCATGCGAAACTGAGTTAATTCTGGATACTGTAACTATTTTCCCGTAAAGATTGATATGTAAATCCATTAAAGCCTCAGTATTTATTATGTTATTTGCATATAAAAAGAGCAATATAAGCCCCAAACAGTGCATTTTGCCGATGCGTGCACGATTGCGTGATTTTACCGGTCCGAGTTTCGACGGTAAAAATTTATCGGGATACCGGTTCCCGACCGGTAAAAGTTTATCGGGACCCGGTTCCGACAATTACCGACATGACTCAGCCTTAGAAAGAAGAGACACAGAGCTTTTCAGACACATATATATCAAGGAAATTATTCATTATAACATAACATTTCTGCCATGAAACCCGGTTTCGTTTTTTCTGGGACAGTCTGTATTTATGAGTTTATATACTACTATACGTTATTTGTTATAATTTGATTCAAATTTTATTTGATAATAAAATTAATTCATATATTACACATTTATTTATGCATTTATTGATGCATTTTTTTCTTCTTCTTTTTTTCCCCAAGGAGACAGGGAGTGCGCCCTCGTTTAGTACCCTAGGACGCAACCACGTTTCCTCCAGCATGATCTGGGGTTTTTTCGTGGCCTCCGTGAACTAGTGCTGCGGCACTAGTGTGGTGCTAAACGCCTTGACCCCCCCCCCCCCCCCCCCCCTCCAACGAGGAATCCAGTGAGTGAGGCGGGAGTCCCGTTCACTGATTTCTCAAATGGAGAATGTAATTAGAATAATAATTTTGACTTGTATATAAACGTTTTTTTCCCTTTGCTTTTTTATTGGCCTTAGCCAAATTATATTGATATGGCGTAAATAGTCAATTATGACTGCGTCGCAATTTAAATTTAAATTAACTAACTAACTATGATTCACTTTAGTAGTATTCACTGAGAGCGGATGTGTTCTTCAGTGGTGGTGCGGGAATTATTCTTTTTCGGTTGCTGCATTCGTGCAGCAGCCATAGTTAGTTTAATTTCTTAATTTATAGTTCGTTATATTATATATATGGCTTTTCTATTTCTGTATAGTACTAGTTCTGTTTCTTGACGGCTAGAGCCCAGATCGAGGAATCCGAGCCAGAGTCTCAGAGATCTTCTTCTTCGGTCAGTAATCAGTAAATGTTTGTGATTTATAGTATTATATTTCATTTGAGATTTTCGATTATATTACAATTGTCATATTATATATGTGAGTGAAAGATTGTGGATTGCCTTACATTGTATTTACAGTGCATTGCATGCCACAAGAAAAAGGTGGATGGGTATTTTTAGCAGCTGAAAATTGGGGACATACAAAGAACATGAGTGAAACGGAGAATTTCAATCACTGGGAGTGTCGAAGAGGTACGTACGGTATCAGTTGTATTTAGTTGTGACAAACAAATACAGGACATCAATTGACAAAACAGATCCTCCCATCATTGAGATCTACATGAGATATGAAACCATCCTAATCCATGATACTTTTTACACTGTTTAATGTTATGTTGCAGTTCAGTTCAGTTCAAGTGTCATACAGGGAATGGGAATAAGGACCTCCTTGCAAATGGACACTTGTGCAGCAAACCATGACCAAGCTTCCTCAGGCAGTCTAGGAGGTAACCAATCACAAGCTAGCCTCTGGCAGCCAATCAGAGTACTTCAAGGAGAATTGATTTGGAACACTCAAGAGGATATATATAACTTATCTACCAACTCATTAGGGTTTGGCGGGAGACCAACTATGGCCGTACTGCTCTACTTTGAAAAAGAGCTACCGACCCACATCATGTTTGGGTACGAAAAAAAAATGCATGACTACATACCCCCAGTGGCACGTTGCTTTAAATGTCAACGCTTCGGCCACACCCAGGCGTTTTGCAAAGGTAAAAATAGATGCCCAGCGTGCTCTGGGGATCATGAATGGAAGGATTGTGTGGAGAAGGAGAATCCAAAATGTGCACATTGTGGGGGAGCGCACAGTGCAGCGTACAAGGGCTGCCCACAATATAAGACCGCCCAAAAGATTCAGGCCATTAAAATGACGAATAAACTTAATTATGCAGATGCAGCTGCTAAGAAGCATTACAAAAATACACGGATACAAGCACAGCCACTGCAGCAAGCTGAGCCTCTGCAAGCGCAGCCGCATATTGCAGAACAAGCGCCTTGTATTGTTAGTAACCCTGTGGCTAGCACGCCAAAATATCAAGAAGCGACCAAAAGCGCTCCCCAGGCGAATTTGGGAAGTAAGATCCCTAGAAGTGTAATTGTCCCCAAGCCTAAACCACAAAGACAGACCCAGCATCAAACTATTTCAATGCAGCCACACAGACCCAATCTGAGGACTTGCAAGGAGACAGGGAGTGCACCCTCGTTTGGCACCCTAGGACGCAGCCACGTTTCCCCGTGGCACGTTTTCCCACGTTTCCACGTTTCCCCGTACTTGCGCTGCGGCACTAGTCGGGTGCTAAACGCCTTGCCCTCTTCCCCCCCCCTCTTGGATTTTGAGGTCCTGCACCTGCTATGTCTTCCTCGTCCAGACATGGTTGGTTGTGTGCCTCATAGGGAAAATAACATTGTAAATAAGTGATGGATTAAGAGATATAGGCCTCCAATGAGGAATCCAATGAGTGAGGCGGGAGTCTTGTTCATTGGTTTCTCAAACGGAGGAAATAATTATAATATAAATTGTGTATTTGTTTTTTTGGCCTTTGGCTTAAATTATATTGACATGGCGTAAATAGTCAATGTTGACTGCGTCGTCATTTAAATTTAAATTCTCTCTCTCTCTCACTATCTTTTATTTTATAGAATGGGACAGGAACGGTTACCAGACTATTATTTTAATATTGGACAATTACCACACAATTTGTGTGAAACATGCCATATTGTGGATAATATATATCATTAATTATTATATTGTACTCTACATGATGAGGAAAGACAAATATTGAAGAAAGATATAAAAGTTGCAAATTTATCAATTAGAGATATTTTTAAATTATGCAACTTTAATTATTTGATAAAATATATTAAGAACACAGGGAAATATGATGCTTTATAATGTACACCAGAGGAGGGAGTCTGGGTGTACTCGTACTTGTTAAGTACTTGGTGAAAGTATTGTATTACATTGTGGTTGTTTATGAAATGTTTTTGTTTGCTTCCTTAATTTATTATATAGGGCAAGCATAAAGCAGTTTCTAGCAGTTTCTAGTGGATAGATTGGCCCTAACCAATATCAACCATGCAGGTATGCACAATGACCTGCAAATTGGTATGGGTTGTCTATGTTGGGAGCGAAAAGGGTAAATATTATTATGTGAATAATATATGATATATAAAATGAGTGTATATAATGGTGTTATAAATAATATAAATATATCAAGAAGTATTGATAATAAATAAATATATAGATAGAAAAGAAGAACAAAAGGAAAATATTTAGAATGCAGGAACGCTCATCGCAGGCCCCAGCCAAATCAGACGTTTTAGCATGTATGCACCATGGAATATGGGACTGGAACAAGACACAATCAAGTTCTTGGGGAGATCGGGGGCCACGATTGAAAGCATCTGGCCCCCCTGCAGCGGGAGCTTCGGACGAGCACCCCAAAGGCGTCATTCTCCAAATAGGGGGAAATGACACCGCGGGCAGGGGGGTGTGCGCCGAATCGGTGGCCGCCCGACTGGCCTGCCTCTGCCGGGACATTTTTTTTTAAATTTTTTTTTTTCGGATATTCATATCCGAAAATTTGTTTTCGGTATCCGACCTTCACGGTCGGATATCGAATAGCCATTCGATTTGACTCAGCTCTAATTATAATGATTAAAAAATAAATGTAGAGAAGAACATTATAGAAAATGGCAAACTAGATGGGAAACATCTGAAAGGGGCCGACTTTTATATTATATAGAACCACAAATAAATAAAGTTAAAGAAATAAATTGTAATAATCGTAGAAAAGAAGTATTACTTCATCGACTCAGGCTTGGTAAAGTATGTTTAGGTGATTATTATTATTTGATTGGATTACAATCATACGAGGGGCGTTCAATAAGTTCATAGCCCAACCTTGAAGGAGTCAAGGTGCAACATCGATTAATATATACAGGTGTTCTTTCATCCATATAATACTGATGTACAGCCAAGAGCTTTTCGGAATTTTTCCTGATGGCCTCAAGGGCCTCCTTGAAGAAGTCTCTTAAAGACCTCTCAAAAACCTACATATTGGCAGATTGTGTCTCATTATCCGCCTGAAAATCACAATCTTGGGATTGTTTCTTCATATGTCAGAAGAGATCTAACGATGCCAGTTTTGGGGGATAAGGAGAATCATTAACAAACCAATCCCGCCGTTATTAGCTTTTCAAAAGTCACCTGGCTCTTGTGAGCAGGCACATTGTCCTCGAGCAGCATATGTCTCTCAACAACTTGCATTGCTTCATTTTCCAACATTTTGCAAGTGACTTTTAATGAACATTGCATCAATAAAAGCCTGTCTAGATCAGAAACAGAATACAACTGACCTGGCGTTGCACCACTGACCATGTGAAGGTTGCAACATTGCATACACAACATTAGGTAAACCAACTTCCTGCTCCTTCATGGTTGGGCTATGAACTTATTGAACGCCCCTCGTACATGGTATGTTTAAATTGCAACATCAAGGATGATGTTGCCCATTATTTATTATATTGCCCTAAATATAGAAAAATGAAATTAGAAATGGGAGTGTACGAACTTACAATTAAAGAGATATTTAAATTAGTTAATACTGCCCATTTAATGACTTATATTTAAGACACTCACATGTATAATGTACTGTAAACTTCCCTCGTGGTGGGAGACCCAGGGAAAAGTACCTGTATAATGTGAAGTTATTTATGCAGTAAAAATATTTATGAGTAATTTACTGGAAACTTCCCTCGCGGCGGGAGACCCAGGGCAAAGTACTTACTCAGGTTATTCAGGTCACAATTTAGTAAGGCATATATTTTAATTATGACAAGAAATAGTCTATATTTACTTATAATTTGCATTTTTTTTCATTCATTCTGGTGAAACAATTTTATGTTATTTTTATTTATGATTTTAGCAATGGCCACCATTCTTGTATGCGGGCACAGCCTAGCTGCAAGACTACAGAGAACCACAGCCTTAAACTTGAACCTCCAAGATGAGACTATTCAATATATTACCAGAGGAGGGGCACACATTTCTCGACAATTTATCACAGTATTTTGATGCACATGCAGTCAATCCACCCCCCCAAAAGTCGTAATCATTCAAATCAGGCAGAATGACCTGGCACACCCGCGCGGTCGGCCAATCCCAGTCCTGTGTGAGCTAAGGGACCTAGTCAAACTCATACTGGAGAAATGGCCGACCGCGCGAGTGACTGTTATGTCACTGCTCCCCAGGGCCAAGACCCGCCTTCAAGATTGCTCAGTTGGTGTGTTTAATGAAAAAATTAAACTTACAAACGCCACTGCAGAGTTATCTACCCCAGAACTCCACCTTCTGGAGGCACAGTCGGGCCAGGTTAGTTAATCCCCTTCCATATTACGGTACTGATGGAAAAAAAATACCTTGTTCTACTGCTGTTTAGATACAAAATATATCAGTACTAATAAGTCTATCACAGACACTTATAATATGTATTATTTTATGATACTTTTTAATTAGGTCCATGATCGAAGCTATCCTGGAAAACGGAACATCTTTCCAAGCGGATGCTTCCTTATTTGACGGACAGGACTTCAGTTTCCCTTGTACAATTGAATACAAAATGCAGGGAAATGTGGTTACAGATGTGACCACATAGGCCACTCTCAGGATTAAAGGTATAGTAAAATCCTGGCTTTGATTCAGGTTTATAGCTTTGAAATATGTGCCTATATTGCTATACCACACTTTTTTGTTCAAAGAAATTTTTTTGGTTGGGCAAAAAAGGTAAATTTCATGCAACTTTTTGCCGTCGGCGTTCCATACTTAAAAAAAAGTGATTTATGTCACATGCAGTCTGTGACGTCATCTATAACGTCATAAACATTTGTTTTTAGAAATTTCAAATTTGAACTTTACAAAGGTGATGGTCTTCACTAAAAAGAAACTCCGCCAGGACACAGACATTAGAATATACGATGTTAAATTGGAAAGTGTAACACAATATAAGTATTTGGGTATGACGCTAGATACAAGGTTGACATGGAAAATCCATATAGATAATATAGTAGGTAGATGTAGAAAACGCCTAAATTTCCTACGATGTATTTCTGGTATGAGCTGGGACCTGACAGGAGGACATTGTTAATGCTATATAGAGCTTTAGTTAGACCCATATTGGACTTTGGATGTGAATTGTATGACTCCGCCACTAATATATTGTTATTGAAATTAAACTCAATACAGTATCTGGGGCTAAAAATAGCTACAGGAGCCCTACTGTGTACCTCACTACAAGCACTACAAGTCGAATGCTCAGAGCCCCTGCTGGATATAAGACAAAATACCCAAATATATAGATATAAATGCTATGTAAAAAGTTTACTTGATTGTAAATTATATGATGATTTGTATACCCCTTGTATACAGGATGATATTGTTAAAATGGTGGGATATGGAGATCAAGATAAATCTCTAGCAATAAGAAGTAATATAGACATTATAGAAGAGATTACTGAGATTCAAAAAGTTGAGATTAATAGAATACCACACTGGCACTTACAAGTACCACCAATAAACATGATTATACATGATTATTGTAGTGCTCAGGATTGTGAGAATGAAAAAAGAGAAATATCTCTTAATTTCATAAATGATACTTGGAAAAAGAATATTCATGTATATACGGATGGTTAAAAAAACCTGTATAATAAAGACACAGCAGCAGCTGTATATATACCCTATACAAAAAACAAAAACAATTAAAAAAAAATTGTCTCCAGTATCCATTTGTAGAGCAGAACAAATGGCCATACTATTCAAGGACTTACTGGTCACAGTAAGCTTTGAGACAGAAACAGAAGGAGTAGAGGAGGTGGCCGTCACAATTTCTCTGGTCTCAGAGGCAGAGGGGGACCGCAACGATAAAAAATAACCCATGGAAGAGCCAGTCAAATATTATAAAAGAAATTATTATTAAAAATACACACTTACGTAACCTAGGGCACTTTATTGAGCTGGCTTGGATCCCATCTCATTGTGG
The DNA here is from genome assembly GCA_037951105.1 of Echinarachnius parma. NCBI lineage: Eukaryota > Metazoa > Echinodermata > Echinoidea > Clypeasteroida > Echinarachniidae > Echinarachnius > Echinarachnius parma. The sequence goes on along the minus strand of JBAMJV010001321.1, from coordinate 89,951 downwards.
CATCCCAGGCAATGAGATGGCGGACAAGCTAGCCACAATTAAGTGCCTCGACACATAAGAATATAGATATTATGATTCCATTGAATCTACAAGAGTGTAAAAATATATGTAGACGTGTATATAGGGATGCTTGGCAAAATAGGTGGGAGCAATCCACCCTTGGACGAAGCCTAACCCTGTAGAAAAGAAGAAGTACTGTATCACAGACTTAGACTTGGACATAGAAGATTTCTATTATATGATGGGAAAACGTACTCATAATTTATGTGAATCATGCCATATAGTTGGGAATGTAGCACACTTTTTGTTATATTGTATGAAATATGATAAACAAAGAGAAGAGTTAACTATTTGTGGCTTTTTTCAGTTGACAAGTGGTTATTATTTAGTAATTGCAATAAATCGATGACTCCCGATACAATGAAATATGAAGGTCATTGAATCATCTTCTTAAATACTAACATGATTACAACACTTCTGACGAGAATAGGACGACTGGCAGGTCATTGAATTGACGATTAGAGATATATTTAATAAGTGCAATTTTGTAATTTTATTGAAATATATTAAACAGACTGGACATTATAATACTTTTTAAAATAAAAATTAGAAAATGGGTAAGGCATGGTGGCCTCACTCTAGGTTTTAACTATGTGAGAACGCCGAGCGTAAATGAGGGTATTGCAATAATTAATATGAGTATGCAAAATGTATAAATATATAATGCTAAAACCCATACTAATGGCATGGTCTGAGTATAGTGTATAATGTTTCTATATATAAGAGAATACTAGAAACAGTGTAAAATACGAGTGCTCATAGACAGTCATGATATGTCTGGCCTATACAAAAGACATGTCTGGCCACAACTTTTAAAAGATGGGACATTTTTTCTGACTCACTCTGTAGTGACTACTTTGTGGACCTTTTTGTGGATCTGTTTATGATTTTCGTCAGAAACAGTTACTGTATAGCTTGAAAATTAAGAGACTTTTAAGAGACCCTTTGTGAAGGATTATTTTCATATTCAAACAGATGGTTCCAAAACGCTGTCCGAATGTTTGAGATCTTGACTTGATCTTACTTACTTGACTTACTGATCAGTGAGAAACAGATATAATATTGAAGATTATTACAGGTATAGATGGCAGATAACCATAATGGCAAGTCACCACCACCACCACCACTACCACAACCACCCTCATGTTTGCCTGGATACCAGCACATTGTGGAACTCCAGGGAACAAAACAGTTGATCAACTCGCTAAAGATGCTTTGTTACAAGAAAATGTACAAGCCAAGGTATTTAATACACTAGTTGATGCTAAAAATAGAATAAAAACTAGATGGATCTTCGACTGCGCGCCGTCGAAAATTATGCCTCCGCTATGACGCAATTTTCAAGATCAAGCCCAAAATAACGTGCACTGAATTTTTTTTTTTTTGTGATATATATATTTTGAGTTCTGTGACCTTGACATATGTAGACCAAACTTTGATGGCTACACTGGCTCCCAAGGACGGACAACCCGAAAACATAATGCCTCCGGCCACTTCGTTGGCGGAGGCATAATAAATAATCATGCAAATGTGGCAAAATAGAGGGACTCATCTGAGAGGGGACGCTCCCTCTATTATATAGAACCTCAGGTAAGTATGAGGGACCCAGTCGGTGAATCAAGGTAATCCTCCATCGACTTCGTCTTGGGAAAGCTAGATTGGGAGACTAATATTTACTTGGCCTTAAACTTGATATGAGGTGTGTAACTTGTAATATCATAGATGGTGTTGCACAATGCCAACTATCTATTATATTCAAGTCGGTCAAGGGGGCTGAGCTTATACGCACCTCTTAACCTAGGGCTAAACCAAGAGATTGGCAGATCAGGAGCAACAAAGAGGTTCCTGGCAAATGAGGCGGCAGTCCCATCTGGGGGTGGGAATGATTCCACTTGCATCACAGGCTAGACAGGATTATGACCACTAAAAGGAAGAGGCAAAACTAGGACAGGAATAAAGGACATGATGCTATTTTAAGAGGCAAAGGACACTTGTGCAGCCAACCTTGACAAACACACAGGGCTAAAACCCTATCAAAACCCTATACAAACATTGGTTACAAACATTGTTAGTCGTCATCGAAACCAGTTGACTTCTACGACTCTCCAACAAACTATTATTACCCTATTATTTGTTTTTTGGAAGCATGGTCGCAGATGCTGACGCCGGGGACAGATCCGTCTGTCCCCAGTGTTTTCTGAAATTCAAGAACTTCGTCGGTAGGCGTCAGCACGAGCCCACCCGGATTCGTACCATCTTGAAGAGGACTGGGTGGTAACCAATCACAGGCTAACCTCTGGCAGCCAATCAGAGTTTTTCTAGAACTATTCATTGGGAACCATCTCAAAACTATATAAATGCAACCACTTATCTTTTGACTGATCACTATTGTGTTATTTTATTATTTATGATTTTAAGTATGAATGTATTAATTACATAATTTACCTTTTTCCCCCTTTTGTTGACCCCCTTGCTATTGGTACTCAGTATCATGGATTCGGCAACAGTATTAGTATGCCGTCACAGCATCGCAGCCAGGCTACAAATGAATTGGAGCCTAAACCTAAACCTCCAGTCGGCCTATCCCAATCCTGCATGAGATGAAGGACCTTGTGGAACTTATTCAGGGAAAATGGCCGACTGCTGGGGTGAACATCATCTCATTGCTCCCCAGGGCATAAAGTTCTCCAGGACCTCTAGAAATATTATAATAGGATTTAAAAAAAATGAGAACTTAAAGTTTGAAGTTTGATCCTTATTTCATTTTATGAGTAAATATAGGTCTGGCGGAGGAAAGCGTAAGTTTGTCATCAAGAATTAACACAATGAGATGTTGCCCACCCTGCTGTGTGACACACAACCTACATCAACCATTGTACAAATAGTCCTGAGGAAACGACCTCGCACACAAGCGAGCAAACCCAGTAGACATTGCAGCACAACTACGTATACCCGGTTAACACATTTTTCAATTTGTCATGGAAACTACATGTACATATTGAAAATATTGTTAGGGTCTTGTCAATGCTTTACAGAACATTTACATTACAGAATAATTTATTTGGGATGTGAATTGTATAATTCTGCCACAAATAATAAACTAGCAAAATTAAATTGACTACTTGGGATTGAAATTTGCTACAGGAGCTCTGCATGGCACATCATTTACTAGCACTTCAGTCAAGATGGGGGGCTCACTATCTACAAACAAAATAAGCTACAAATCAGGGAATTCAAATATTAAGGATCTCCTTACAATGTGGTGGCAAGACAGGATTATGACCCTGTATTGCAAAACAAGGACAAGAAAATTACATGCTATTGTGTGGTAATTATTGCCCTACACCTATGGAATCCCTTAGAGGCATTCCCTGATTCCCTTAAACAATATTCCGAGCTGGCATTTGTTAGTGAACCGAGATTATCAACAACGTCCCCATGAGAACTGTGGCAGCTGCATTACAGAGTCTGCTCTTTCAATCGGCCGGTTTCATCGCTCTTATTATCAGCCGATATCAGAGGAACCCTGTGTTATGTGTGTTTTGAGTTAAATCTTATATTGATAACTGGTATGGCAAAAGGACAGGAAAAGCATGTTATTATATGTGTGGTAATTATGGACATTTGATTCTGAAATGGGTACCATAATGGTGGCACATCTTGCAAACCCCAGAGGGGTGCAAAACCAAATAAAGTAGTTCAAATTAGTTCATGGGGGCTTTCTTAAATCACTACTTTAACTCACTGAATGTGTATCAGACAAGAATGTGGAATGTTATATGTGACCGGCTATACAGCAAAAACCCGGCACTTGTCGGTAAACATCAAAATGTAGATTTTCACACCATTAGAAAGGTGTCATCATTTAAGCTTTCATTTGCTGCTTTGTTCAGAACTTATTGGTCAATTGGCAATTATATGATTGTTTCAATATTTCAATTTTACAATCATAGGTCTTTTACACACATTGTGTGAACTTAAAATGCCCATTTCTTCAAAACATGAATTACCGACAAGTGCCGTCAAGAAGTCAAAGCAGATGCTCTGGAGGTGGCAGTGGTTGTTTGCATGTATACATGTATTTGGGGTAATATGATCACTGGAATCCCATGCCCCTATTAAAAAGTTAAAAAGTTAAAGTCTTTCCCGTGCCAATATTGGCACATAAGGTGGCGCCTATCTCCGATTCATTACTAAATGTAGCGAAAGCTACAGCAGGGGTCAGTCCTCTGGTAACTTGTGTGATTAAAGGGTACCACCACCCAAAAATAATATTCGTATCATAGAAAGGTAACATCTTTAGTATTCCATTCCTTCAACAAATTCACAAAAATATGTTTTCAGAAAAAAAAAATATAATTGGAAAACGCATCACCATTCTCAACCATGCGTTAATGCGGTCTGAATTGCGTAGACTATATGTTTGCAGAGCACGAGCGCTCTGTGCAGAGCGAACGAATCATCCGGGATTCTATTGACGTACGCGTGAATAGTATTGGCGCACTCGCAAATGCTTGGCCCGTATGGAACCAGGAAATAGCAGTGGTTCCGTAAGTGGTGGAAATTAATTGCTTTGTTTATTAATTACACAACCCTTTGCAAAATGTTGGGTATCTAGTTGATATCACAAAACGGTACCAAAACATATAATAATGTGTTGTCCTTTGCCTGGTGGTCCCCTTTAACTTTCCCTTCTCCTTTCTATAAACGCTGAGCGCCTGGCTAGAAGGCAGAAGGTACCATTTTTAAAGTCTTTGGTATGACCCGGTCTGGGTTTGAACCCAGGACCATGCCCCTATGCCTCATCCTAAATAACCGGCCTACTCATACATGACTGAAGGAGGACACAGTTTCTCAGTACTGGACAATTTGTGGGACAAACAAAACGGCTGTACATTAAAAAAAAAAAGACTACTTTAACCAGGGCGCCACACTAACCTTTTTTTGTCAGTGGCCCTGATTAGTTATAATACTGAATACAATAATTTGCGATATATCTGAAATCATATTTTCTTTTCTGGATCTTTATAGTTACCAACCTCTTCCAAGCGGCCAAAGTTACCATAATATCTAGTTGTTTAATAGAATAATGGTGTTGCAGCACAATGAAGTAGCCTTTCTAGATTGGACGAAGATCCAAACAATGGGCATACTATAGAAATTAATGGCAATGAATAGCTGTGATGTCACACTATGCACTACAATAGCATAAGGGTCTACACTATGCACATCCGCATTAGATGTGAACGTGTTCAAATGTATTCTGCACTGACTGTCTTAAATATACAAATACATGCTAATCAAAACCCGTCTCTTCTTCAGTCTGTACCATGATGACACATTATACTACAAAAAACTAAAATGTTACTAGAAACTATTATAGGGCCAAGTCAAACCGGATATTTTGATATCCGGATATAATATGAGCCGAGTAAAAACGGACTGATATCGGATATATCTGAAATGTTTTTTTTTTAATATTTTTATTATTATTATTAATTTTTTTTTTTTTACATTTCGGATATCTGATATCCATCCGTTTTTTCAATTGGAATCGGCAGGACAGTCAGATGTTAGTCTACAAACTACTGGCAAGATGAAAGCCTTCGGATATCTCATCATTGATTCTTCTAAATTTGGCTCATAAACTACCACTATTCATTAATTCTAGAGCTTACCATTTGTTTATTTTGTGTTATTTATTTTTTGTTTTATTTTTGATATAAAATACCTTACTTTAGCAATAGTTTAGCAGGATTCAACCTGCCATTTTCTGATCGTTTCTATAGAATATATAAAAAATAAAATTTAAAAAAAGTATACCCGTATCCGACCGTGAAGGTCGGATAGCGAACGGATATCCGTTTGGACTCGTCCCTACTAGAAACATGTCACACCTAGCTATGGAATTCGACATTGATGGTTGTCATGCACCATCCAATATGTTAAATTGTTTCTCCTTTTATCGGAATGTCAAGCATCCCTTTGTCTGATCAACAGTAGGAGGGAAGTATCACTACCATAAATATGCTGGTCAAATTACACAAGTGTGAAATGGTTTAAATGGTCACTGGTAATTCCTGTCTGTTTTATCCGAGCTGAAGTTTAAAAAGGAAAAAACACAGCTTAATTCAGATATATGCAAATGCCAATCATGAAAAATCATGAATGCATGCTTATTTTGCAAGCAATGTAGTGAAGTAGAGTCTAAAAACACAGCTACTACCAATAAAGATAAATGTGACTGGCTATAGCAAAGCCCTGCACTTGTGGGTAAAAATCAAAATATACATTTTCATACCATTAAAAGGGCCTCATCACAAGCTTTCATTCGATTCTTTGTTGTTACAAATTTGTCAATAATTGGCGAAGATATGATTGTTTCAATTTTACAATCATAAGTCTTTTACACACATTATGTGTTCACTTAAATGCCCATTTCTTCAAAACATGAATTACAGACAAGTGCAGGATTTTGCTATAGCCGGTCACAAATAAATCATATCAACACTGCACAACCCTGAAGAAGTAGGCTACCCATTCAGGACTGGTCACAAAATGACTTGTACCAGGGACTATGGATAATACATGCTCAAGCAAAATCAATTCGTCCTGAAAGAGTGAAAACTGAACACATACAGCTAGTTTGGTATTTCAACTACTTCATCACATGAGTCTTGTACTAAGAGCAACCATACGGAGAAAATTGACTCGAAGTATTTTACTTTTTTTACTTGAGATTCTTATTGAAATTAGGGATATATCGTTGATGTGAACAAATATGCAAATTGCATGTTTACAATTTAAGAGAAAATCCCTTAAAATCAACTGACACTAAAATGCATGCAGTAAGTACAGACTGCAAAAGGTACCCATATAAACGCATATACCAAGTACATACATGTACTAAGCTCCATTCTATACTTTGTCAACTTAAAGTGATCCACCAGCTTGTCGAATGCATCCAAAGTCACTTCAGGCTAGAATGCTTCAACAACAATTTGCTGTCAAAATTATTTGGCAGTAGGTTATAAAATCTGATGGCCATTTCACATTTAATCTCTTTTGTTTTTCATTTCTATAAAAGTATCACATATTTAATTATAACTGAAGTCTCAAATATGTAGAAAAACTGGACTAAGTTGATGGATCACTTTAAGCAACACAAACTTGTCTGTGCTACTATCTAGGATTATGTGCTAACTTGAAGAATTGCTTGTTGCAAACTTAGCCTGCTCTAAAATAGCTGAAATGAAATTATCAGCATGGGCTCTAGTCATTTTATCAACATAAATACATACATAGAGAAAAGGCACAGACCTACAAGAGTCTAGATAGCTGAATATATCTGACTTAACCTTCTGACTTTTTACTGTTGCAGAAAGAGATCGATTGTAAGTGAGATAATGTGTTCTTAGTGCTCTCATTTACTGACCAATAATTGATTGTATCTCTTTCTGCACAACAGGTCCCAGAAGATATAAAGGGTATAAGTTTTGTGAATAAACTGAACTCCTTCTTGTGGGGGAAAAAAACAATTTCATGAAATTTAGAAAACAAATACAATTACAAGCAAAATGTTTGTTCTACCAGGTTGGCTACCTGGTTGTCCGTGTCAGTGCTAGATGATCCGATCATACCTTGTTAATGGCTTGTGAAGTACTGGTAGATTATTGTACATGCAGCATGCCATTGGTGCAGCTAGTCGATTCCACTGTCCACAATGTTGATGTACCCCCCTGCACTGCAAGTCGATTCCATAAATGGCGGCTTGTCCGGTCCTGGTAGAATGACGTAGATGCAGCATGCCCCATTAGTCCCAGTCAGTCAGTTACAGTCCCAGTCAAGATGGTGGCTTGCAAAGTCCTTGTAGATGGATGTAGTCCCAGTCGATTCCACGGATCAATCAACGGTCACTCGTGAAGTCTCGATGAGTTAGTTTGCAGGCTGCAATGAGAGGGGAATAGAACACAAACATTGATAATGACTGGCTACAAAGCAATTTTTTACTGATTGAGAAAGCAAACCACTTTTTCCATATTTTCCTTGAAAATTTAGAAAAAGATATAATGAACTGGTATAGGTCATAAACTGGCCAAAGCTAACCCAGGTGTCTGGCGACTCTTGCAGGCATACGTTTTGTTGTTGACAATACAGTGTTTCTCAATATTTACCTTGGTTTTTAACACACTCACCACCGTCCACTGGATCGCAATTGGGACATGGCACCTCTTTCTCATAATAAATCATAATAAGATGAATCATGAGTCAACTACAAGAAAGTAATGAAACTCTCATAGAAGTAAATTGGCAAGTAAGTTACAAGTCTGATTGTGGGGGCAAATACAATTTTACAAGCTATGATTTATTTGCACGAATGGTCCAGTAGAGACAAAAGTAAATGAGAAATATTAGTATTTTGAAGAATAAATAACGTATGTGTTGAAATTATGCCCAATTTTGAGTAATAATTATTTACTTATTTTATCAAATGGCCTAGATGAGCTTTGAAAACAAGTGAATATCACACTCACCTTCTCCCCTCGATGAATAAAGTCAATGAACATTGATACAACCGCAAAAAGACACAGCATGATCTATCCATATCTCCAACCTCTTGTTGTTTCGTTAGAGGAAGCTTTAACATCTAGGCTACATCCCACAAATTTTAAAGCCAGTAAATTGTGATGGGGTCCAAGTTGGGGTTTGGGTTCGGTGGGCAGAGGATAGGGCACTCGTGGATAATGATGGTGGCAGTTCCCTCAGATGACTCACACGTGCAGGCTGGACAGGGTCCAAGCCACAAGCGGTGCATGTTGGCGTTAAGTCTCCCAACACCTGTACAGAGCCTGCCGAGGGTGACCCAGTCTTTTCATGGTATAGCAGCACCTGGAGGCAGCTTAGTGTTGGGAGTCACTGTGAATTGTGGGGGTCGTGGGACGTGCTGCCAGTCGTCCTTCCATGCGCTGGGGGTGATGCGAGTCCCATCTTGCAGGGTTGCTGCATGGCAAATGAAGGGTCTGAGGGAACGCAGGCGTCGATGGTGCAATGCTGGCAAACACAGGCAGGAGATCAGTTGATGTTGGTCTTCTCCAGCCTAATGGAAGCAAGAACTTGATAAATAAACAAATTGCTTCTGATTTTGAAATATATGTAACCGGCTATAGCAAACCCTGCACTTGTCGGTAAATGTCAAAATGTAAATTGTCATACCATTAGAAAGGCCAAATCACAAACATTTGTTTGATGCTTTGTTCTAACAAATTGGTCAATAGTTTGCAAATATGATTGTTTCAAATTTACAATCATAAATCTGTTACACACATACAGTCATGATCGCGTTATTCTTTCCATACGCGTAAAAACGCGTATAACGCACGGGAAAAATAACGCGTATATACGCGTCTTGCGGGAGCGCATTGCAAGGCGCATTTTATTTCATAGCGCCATCTACGGCGACCTATTTTTAAGGCGCCTCTGCAGTGCACTGCGTGTGCATGCGCCAATGGTATGATGCGTTCCAAAAGCTGGAAATGAGCGAATATGAAGTGGTAATTAAAAAAAGATGTTGCGTCTTAAACAAAAAAATGTTCTTATCGATTTCACTTCATTACAGAACTTATTTTTGTATTATTTTTTCGTCCGCTAGAATTGATAGAACTAGCACAATTACGATAATAGTATTACCAACAAATTTTCCTGCCCATTTCACTTGATTACGGAGCAGTAGTTTCAATTCATTTTTCGTCCGCTAGAACTGATCAAATCAGCGAAATCACAATGATTGTTTGATAGACAAGTTTTCTTCCGGTTTTCACTTGAAAATGGAACTAATTTCTATTTATTTTCGTCTACTAGACTTTTCAGATAAACGTAACTACGATACTTGTGTTTATTGTATGATTTTCTTACCGACTTTACTTCATAACGGAACTCATTCCGATTTGTTTTTCGTCTTCTAGACAAATCAAATATGCTTAATACCTGCGATCAATGTTTTATTGTGAAATAATCTTACCGATTTCGCTTACTTTCAAAACTAAGATTTAAAAAAAAACGGGATCGCATAGAAAGGCGCTTTTCTTTCTGACGACTTATTTGTTTTTCGCCCGCTAAACGATCGTTGTTTTATTGTTAAATGTTTTTATATATTTTGCTTATTAAAAAAATAGTACCATCGTTGTTTTATTGTTAAATGTTTTTATATATTTTGCTTCCTTACGGAATTAACGCCGACTATTTTTAAATTCCTACCTCGAACAGGAAAACGCGTATATACGGGAGCGCTTTGATAAGCGCTTATTATGACTACTTTATTTCTTTTCCGCCCGCTATACGGGAGCGCTTTGATAAGCGCTTTTTATTATGACTACTTTATTTCTTTTTCCGCCCGCTAGACTTATTAAAAAAGCGTAATTACGATCATTGTTTGCTTGTGAAATTCTTACCGATGTTGCTCCCTTATACGGAACTAATTTCCATCATTTTTGAATGCGTACCTCGAACGTGGAAACGCGTATATATATACCTTTATCCCGTTATACGCGTTTTTTCCCGTTAGAGGTACGCATTTAAAAATGAGCGAAATTAGTTCCGTATAAGGAAGCAACATCGGTAAGAATTTTCACAACAAAACAATGAACGTATTCTGGCTAATTAAAGAACAACTAATAATGAAAAAATGCTAATTACGCTTAAGTCTAGCGGGCGAAAAAGCAACATGAACAAAAACATTTAACAATATAACAATGATCGTAATTAAAAGTAAGTCGTTGTTATGTAATGCGCCTAACTATATGCGCTCCCAATTTTTAACGGGAAAAAACGCGTATAACGGGAAAAAGGCGTGTATATACGCGTTTCCCCGTTCGAGGTACGCATTTAAAAATGAGCGGAATTAGTTCCGTATAAGGAAGCAACATCGGTAAGAATTTTCACAACAAAACAATGAACGTATTCTGGCTAATTAAAGAACAACTAATAATGAAAAAATGCTAATTACGCTTAAGTCTAGCGGGCGAAAAAGCAACATGAACAAAAACATTTAACAATATAACAATGATCGTAATTAAAAGTAAGTCGTTGTTATGTAATGCGCCTAACTATATGCGCTCCCAATTTTTAACGGGAAAAAACGCGTATAACGGGAAAAAGGCGTGTATATACGCGTTTCCCCGTTCGAGGTACGCATTTAAAAATGAGCGAAATTAGTTCCGTATAAGGAAGCAACATCGGTAAGAATTTTCACAACAAAACAATGAACGTATTCTGGCTAATTAAAGAACAACTAATAATGAAAAAATGCTAATTACGCTTAAGTCTAGCGGGCGAAAAAGCAACATGAACAAAAACATTTAACAATATAACAATGATCGTAATTAAAAGTAAGTCGTTGTTATGTAATGCGCCTAACTATATGCGCTCCCAATTTTTAACGGGAAAAAAAACGCGTATAACGGGAAAAAGGCGTGTATATACGCGTTTCCCCGTTCGAGGTACGCATTTAAAAATGAGCGAAATTAGTTCCGTATAAGGAAGCAACATCGGTAAGAATTTTCACAACAAAACAATGAACGTATTCTGGCTAATTAAAGAACAACTAATAATGAAAAAATGCTAATTACGCTTAAGTCTAGCCGGCGAAAAAGCAACATGAACAAAAACATTTAACAATATAACAATGATCGTAATTAAAAGTAAGTCGTTGTTATGTAATGCGCCTAACTATATGCGCTCCCAATTTTTAACGGGAAAAAACGCGTATAACGGGAAAAAGGCGTGTATATACGCGTTTCCCCGTTCGAGGTACGCATTTAAAAATGAGCGGAATTAGTTCCGTATAAGGAAGCAACATCGGTAAGAATTTTCACAACAAAACAATGAACGTATTCTGGCTAATTAAAGAACAACTAATAATGAAAAAATGCTAATTACGCTTAAGTCTAGCGGGCGAAAAAGCAACATGAACAAAAACATTTAACAATATAACAATGATCGTAATTAAAAGTAAGTCGTTGTTATGTAATGCGCCTAACTATATGCGCTCCCAATTTTTAACGGGAAAAAAACGCGTATAACGGGAAAAAGGCGTGTATATACGCGTTTCCCCGTTCGAGGTACGCATTTAAAAATGAGCGAAATTAGTTCCGTATAAGGAAGCAACATCGGTAAGAATTTTCACAACAAAACAATGAACGTATTCTGGCTAATTAAAGAACAACTAATAATGAAAAAATGCTAATTACGCTTAAGTCTAGCGGGCGAAAAAAAAATGACTAGTCATAATGAAAAGCGCTTCTCGAAGCGCTCCCGTATACGCGTTTTATCCCATTCGAGGTACGCATTTAAAAATGATCGACATTAATTCCGTAAGAAGCAACATGAACAAAAACATTTAACAATATAACAATGATCGTAATTAAAAGTAAGTCGTTTTATGTAATGCGCCTAACTATATGCGCTCCCAATTTTTAACGGGAAAAAACGCGTATAACGGGAAAAAGGCGTGTATATACGCGTTTCCCCGTTCGAGGTACGCATTTAAAAATGAGCGAAATTAGTTCCGTATAAGGAAGCAACATCGGTAAGAATTTTCACAACAAAACAATGAACGTATTCTGGCTAATTAAAAAACAAATAATAATGAAAAAATGCTAATTACGCTTAAGTCTAGCGGGCGAAAACAAAATGACTAGTCATAATGAAAAGCGCTTCTCGAAGCGCTCCCGTATACGCCCCCCCCCCCCCCCCCCCGCCTACATACCAGACTCATTTTGCTGACGCAGACGTTCGGACCGCATCATTGCCTTGCATGTTTTTCATTTGTTTGTTTATTTTTTTCGTTTTGTCTTGGTACGTTTTTATTTGTTTACGTTGTTGCATGATTCACGGAACTTTATTTTTAACAGGTGACATAAACAAACATCTTTTGTTTTAATTTGCTTTACATTTAAATAACCCTTACCCCGTTTCATGAAACATTCTATGTGAGTTACTTTCATATCAATAGTAACTACCAGGAAATTCTCGAATTTGATTCGATGAAACCAGTACTGTCATGGTAGTTACTAGCAGAGATATTATTATATTCCTGTTTTATGGACTACCGTATTTTTTTCTATAAACTAATTTCTTATTTGCTACTTTTTGTGAAATTGAGGGTCAATTCATATATTCAGTCTTATAATTTTCAGTTGTGTTTATATTAATTTCGTCTTTGATTCCGTTTTTGATACCGTTGATTTACCATTGGGGCCATGATATGTTCATTTGTGTAACAGTAAAGGCCCACTGGACACAACAGTGGTGTCATTGTTGTCTGGTAATGCATATTCTGAGTCATGGAAGAGGTCATCGTTATATTTCATGAGCAGCGCAAATATTCATTACCGGACATGGTTGTGGCTGTATTAGTCTCAATAAGCACAACTAGGTACATTACTGATGCAAGCCAAACGACACAAATTCCTATGTTTTATGATCGTTCTTACTAATCAACACGTTACTACTTAAACTAACATCTTTCGAATTTTGCTGCGTTGTTACTTTATACAACCATGCCCATGTTTGAGCTGAGCTGTCGTTCGACATGTCATTCACACGTACATGTAAGTTTTTTTGAATTTATATATCGGTTTTGCATGTATTCGTTAACTTTCTTACTCGTTAATCGAATTTTCATTTGACTATACTGTCTGTTGGTACTGCATTATTCCTTTATTTTTGTTTCGTTTAGAATTGACATTGTTATTGTTAACATTTCCGTTCTTGTTATAGATTGTTCGAATCACATCTCCCATGACTAATTAGTGTTAATCTAGATCATTTATTCATGAAAATTGTTCGACATACTTGCTATTTGTGTTGATAGATTCTCTTTTGACAGAAGGAATGATCGATCATTTTACAATGTTGGTTTGAAATGTATATTTTCTGCTTGCTTTGCATATAATTGATATATGTTTATGGTTCAAATGATGGTACACGATTACTTACGAAACTTTATAAGGAATAATCTGGATATTGTTTCATTACAAAATGTAGTGGCGTTATATTTTGAGACACCCCGTAATGTTTTGCGGCTGAGAATGCAAATTTATTTTACCTATTATCATTTTTTATGCAGAATTAACTCTAATTGCATGGAGGACGACTCTCATCGTTTCTTCTTTCGTATCTTCCAGGCATCAGCGAAGTTCCACACCTTGTCATGGCGAACGGAGCGTGTAGATTGCTGACTGCTAAATCCACTACCGGATACAATCACTGACAATATACAGGGTGGCCCACAAATAACGGAACGGGGTACTTGCCATACTAAAGACTCATGATGCCCGCCATACTGCATCGAGTAACGATCAACCGTGCGCCATTGTGAGTGTGCGCTCAGCTGTGTATAGAGAAGAAGGGGTACTAACAATGGCGCACGCATTGAACGTTACTAGTTGCTATGACGGGCATCATGTGTCTTCATTATAGCAAGCACCCCGTTCCGTTATTTCTGGGCCACCCTGTATTTGCGTCCAAGGTGAAGACTTGAGCCCAGTCTCAGGATTTATCATCTCCTTCTGCAGCCAAATCTAGCCCGGGCAGCGCGGCCAAAACTTGCCGGGATGGTGCTGCGAAATCAACCCCTACTGGTGACGAACAAGAAGCTCTACGTATACCCAGCCGATCAACTGTCCACTGAATGACGAATGAACTAAATTTGAACGAATTGGAATATGGATATAATTATCATGGTAAAAATGATACTTTGGTTTTCCGGCTCAATTTTGAGATTGTGCCAACCAAATTGACAATAGGAGTAAACGAATTCACGCGATTTGCGATCACCGTGTCGAAGCAGCATTCAAGTTCTTCAATATATCGTTTATATTGTTCAAAATCACATTTTCATCTATCATGATTATGGTAATTCAAAATTGTATGTAGTTGCTGCTGGCGCTTGTGCACATTCACGAATTTGAGTGCCCATTAAATAACTCTTGTGTCGATTCACAAAGGCGTATACTTGAGAAACATGCAAGAATTCGTGCGCATCTTTCTGGAATTTGAAAAAACGATACAAACGATCACGCGCCAATGCGTGATTTTCAATGACTTTTAATAAATTCGGTTGATAAGAAAGTGTCAAATTGAGCTGGAAAATCAATATTATATTTATTTTTAATTCAATCTAAAATTGATATACAACTAACGAATGGGCTTTTTGTGATAGTCAAATCTATTACCGAGATGAGCTCACAATGATTTTTGTATTAATAATATTTGCATACATTACAGAAGCGGTCTTTTAGTGTAGTTGCATCTTTTTGATGTGCACACGGAACACACGTCACGCTCGGCTTCCTATGTTGAATACGATTTTGGGGGTCAAACGCAACCTTCGTTTATATTTATTCAATAACCTAGTCTAAAGTGTAATGAATGTTATTTTGCTATTAGTTGTATTTTTATATTTCTAATTTAATTGATCAATCAATAATATGTGCAGCATTTATGTTGTTTTATATCAAGATTAAACCTAATCATTTTTTTTAACTATAGAGAATAGTTGAATATGGATATAATTATCATGGTAAAAATGATACGTTGGTATATAAACTGCAGTATCTTAATATTTTTTATATGATTTATTTTTAAAGTCACTGTATTTTTAAAGTATTGAACTAAATCACAGAAACAGTACTAGCTATTAGGTATATTTTAGAACAACCTGTAATCAGAGCAAGCACGATGGTAGCTGTGATGCAACACATTGTGGTCTATATTCGCCCAGACCACTGGAATGTGGCACACACAACATAACCCAGCAGGAGGTCAACCACTGACCTCCTGCATCGACCATAGCTGAGCAATATCAGCTGTTCAGTAAATTACATCTTTACATGTATATACTGTATAATTGTCTGTAGGGAGAGATCCACTTTTGCACGCCAAAATTTAAAAGCGAGGCTATTGTCTTATATGAAAGGAAATGTCATTTAATAATAAAATGACCACTTAAGATGTTACCTTATTTTATTCTTTGTTGACAGTGTTTCTCAACCTTTTTTTAACCCTATGCCCACTTTAGCTCTTTCGAATTTCATCGAGGCGCATCTTACAAAAACATATTAGGAAACAAATTACAATAAACCAGATAATAGAAAACTGTGTGGTATAATGTCAGTTGCAATGCCAAAAAATTGTTTACATATCTTTAATGGGTCACTTGTGTTTGCTTGTGGGAAATAAGGTCAAATCGTGGTAACATGTAACATAATATGAAAATTTGAGCTATGGTCAATTAGAATGAGAGACGTCTCATTTTGGGGTTTTTTCGCGGCCCATTTTCGCGGCCCACCTGAAAGAGGTCCGCAGCCCACCAGTGGGCCGCGCACCGCTGGTTGAGAAACACTGTATTAAAGCAAACATAATTGTTTTAGATGAAATTGCTAATAAGGATCTATTCTCTGTCCAAATAATGAGTATCTGTTTTGCATTGGACTTTCATATGTGCCGCTATAAAGAATTGATAAGTTTCTTTTTGAGCTCGATGTATTACAAATGGTTGGGTTTATGCATATTTACGTTTTATGATCAGATTTCGATCGAATAAAGTACACACAAAAAAACTACCCCTCACGTAAAATGTGTATATGTTTATTAACCGAACACAAACGGTAACTTCCCGGCCCATAATTTCATAACCGATTATTGTTTCAATACGTCATCTTGGCACAATATTGGCACAGTTGTTAGGTTAAATGTGCGAAAATCAGAGATTTTCATTACTTTCTGGTATAATGAGCACAAATTGACAAAATGGCCCAATTCAGAAGCCACAAGGTATTATACGTGCCTGTACATTGTTGTGAATC
Organism: Echinarachnius parma; assembly: GCA_037951105.1. Lineage (NCBI taxonomy): Eukaryota > Metazoa > Echinodermata > Echinoidea > Clypeasteroida > Echinarachniidae > Echinarachnius > Echinarachnius parma. The sequence goes on along the minus strand of JBAMJV010001321.1, from coordinate 73,026 downwards.
CGTATGTGGCGGAATACATTGATCATGGCTTATTGATATTTCATTCATTTTGATTTTGTGATGGCACATGTTTTATAATGCATTAGTTGCAATTGTAAAACAGTGTATTTTTTAAAAATTTCCAACTATTCATAATTTGTAATGATGATAGTTTTTTGCGCTTTTGAAATATGACTATTTCTTCTGTAACGTGTGCTCACTAAACCATGGATTAATGGTTACCTCTTACGTTAACACATCGTTTTCCTAATGCTATGGTCACAACCCCTAAAAGTAGCCTGCTCGGCGGCCGGGCGGCGAGTTTTTTAGCCAAAATCGCTCGGTCACCCAGCGGCTGCCACCCAGGCACCGCTGGTTTTTAGGCATCGCTCGGTCGCCGCTGAAGTTTTAGCGCGGAGTTAAAATTTGGGCGGCGCCTGCTCACTTTTCACTCGCCGCCCATAATACTCTCGGTGGCCGAGCGGTCGCCGCCCGGGCACCGACCTAATCGAGCGGTCACCGTCGGGCGATTTAAATAAAAAAAATATGTCAAATAAGCCATCGGCTGACGAGCGGTCGCCGTCCGGTCACCGCTGGGAGATCAGTCGGTCACCGGGCGGCGACCGCTCGGCAGCCGATGACCCATTTGACCTATACAGGGTGGCCCCCCACCCCCCCCCCCCCCCAAAAAAAAAAAAAAACGGAACGGGGCACCTCCCAAATAAAATAACACACGTTTTATGTCCATCGGATAGAGTGTCTTTTCAAATGAACAACGATACCAAGAACAGTCAATTTGGTCATGTAGTTTTTGTTTTAGGACCCTGTGAGTGACACCATGTCAGGTTACTTTTTTTTGACATTTGTTATTAAGCCACCGCGTGATGAATTGCACGAACCGCCTCTCATATCGTTGAGCATCGCGCACTATTGTTAGTGTGCACTCAGCCGTGTGCCGAGAGAATGGGCCTGCTCGCTGAATGGTATTACGGGCAAGGCGTGCAGTTAAACTGGCATTGACTATGTCGAAATCGACACCTGACATGGTCTCACTCACGGCGTCCTTTAACAAAAACTACCTGACCAAAATTATTGTTCTTGGTATTGTTTTTCATTGGAAAGGACACCCTATCTGATGAACATAAACATTATGGTATCATGTTTTGGGAAGTGCCCCGTTCCGTTCTTTTTTGGGCCACCCTGTATTTTACCTAAATCGAGCATTGTTGGAAAATAGGCGCTCCACAAAAAAGTGTGTGTATGTGTGCGCGCCTGTCTTTGTGTGTGTGAGTGTGTGTCTGTGTGTGCGTGTGTGCGTGTGTGTGTCTGTGTGACTTTCAGATGCAAAGGAATCTAGAAAATGTGTTAAACATGCATACTTGTTTTGTAAGTTGATTCATATTCTGTTCGCATACACACACGAACACACACACATACACACTCACACATCCATAATGCGAGTCTATGTTTAATCATATGTTTACTCTTTCATGTACCAACGCAATATATGTGCTTTAAAAATTAATGTAAAAACGGCCCAAGTCCTTAATTCTAAAAACAAGTTTGGGCTAAAAAAGTTTCCTATCTACGTCACTAAAATATGACACCGTACTTAAGTGATAGGTGAGTTTTGTTGCAATGATTTATTGTTCGATAATGAAAAACTAAGTGAAAATTTTGTTAATAACACAATATTTTAATGACCGAATAAACTTCATTTTATCAAACTTTTATCAGAAACAACTGAAATATCCATAATCATAATCATTTGCAGTACATGTGGATTATGTTTAAAAAACTTATTAATGTAATTTTGAACCAGCCTTTAACAAAAATGCTTCCTCTTCTTCAAAAAGTAACAAAATGGGTATTTAAAGGTATAGTCGAGTTTTTGGTAAAGAGAGTAAACTTTTTGTAAAAATGAATTATGGTAACCAAAGCCTGCACCACTTAAATACAAATGAACAGTGAAACTATACTTATCCTTAAAAGGAATTTAAATTCACAAACGACTGAGTAAAGAGCCTGTAAACATTCAAACAGAAGTGTTAATGATAAAGATGGCGCTCTGTTTTAACGCGTTAATAAACTGAATAAGTTAAGTATTTAACTCGAAAATACGCGTTTAACGAGATTGTACGCTCGGAGAGCCGGGTAGGAGTATATAATATGGAGAGATGGCCTTGCTGTTAACAGGTAAGCGTACCCGTACATGTCATGGAAATGTGACGACACTGCAACATACATGTATGATACCCAAATAGATTTATTTAATAAGATTATGTACATGTATGTTTACAGGCTGTTCATAGTTATATGTATTGCACTGAATGATAGAGGAAAAATGATTAACTGTTAATCCCGGTCTGTACCACTGACCTCCACTCGGTGGTCTGTACGAACGCCCGGCCCAGAATCCACCACTTCTCAATTGCTCCATTGCTGCCCATCGTCGCTCCTTACACCGGTTACGACCATCTGTCAGGCTACATGACGAAATTTAGCCCGAGTAATGTTCTCGTGTGCTCTTTTCGTGAGCCTCTGCTCACCGTTCATGTTCTTGCCTGTGTTTCTTTTTAATAATTATTGTTTTAGCCTTAGCCCACACTCTCAAAGATTGGGGGGAATATAGAGTTGTGGCATGGTACTATTATCTTTCTTTTATTGCGTTGTCATTAGCTGATGATAGAGTACCCAACCCACTCTAGATACCAATAAGAGATTATATAGGTCAGGGTGGTGTGGTGACACTGCAACATGTGGTCTTTATGTATAGTATTTTATACTGTTATGACATGGCGTTGGGGGTATAGGCACGGAATATAACACCCCGAGGGATTTTAAATGCTATCGAGGGAAGAGTTTAATAAATAAGTATCTTCTTCACGAAATAGCATTTGAAATCCCGAGAGTGGGAATATTCCGTCCTGTACCCGACAACAAATGTAATAACGGTTTATCGTATGACTGACAAAATCGTTTGCAACTCACTCATAAACATAATATGTACAGAAGCTACAATCATCACACACATGCTGCAGAATTCATGTGCCGAACAGTCGATCGGCGTACTTGTTGAAGTAAGGTATTGAAACGTCATTACGCGCGTAACTCGCCGTGATTAGCGCGTTCACGCTCGAAATATAATGTTTCGCGCTTAATAGTGCCATGGTATAATTTATTATACTGATTATAACACCCCATCTGCCTGTACTATATTTACTAAGTCATGTGATAAACATGTATAGTCAAGATAAGGTTATAAGAAGATGTATGTTAACAAACTGTTCATAACGCGAATAACGCGAATATAATGGAAATATACGCGTCATACGCGATGGCATGTCTCAGAGAAAAAACTATGGGAGAGTTCGACTTGTTGCTATGGAAGCGCATTGATACATAGGCGCATTTCATTGTCACGACTTGTTTATTATTTTTAAATGCGTACCTCGAACGCGTAAAAACGCGTATACATGTACATAATTATACGCATTATTTTTTTGTTAATTATTATGTATGTCATGTAATTTCCATCATTTTTAATGCGTACCTTGAACGCGTAAAAACGTGTATACATATACGCATTATTCTCTTTCTTTTATTGCGTTGTCATTAGCTGATGATAGCTACTATGTTCGCAGACGTATAGATTATAAGAGGCCAATGTGCGCAGAGGTTATAGGTACGCATTTCAAAATTAGTTCCGTAAGGAAGCAAAATTGGTAAGAATATTTCACAATCAAACAATGTTCGTAGTTCCGCGTATTTGATAAGTCTAGCGCCTAGCGGGCGAAAACAAATAAGTAGTCACAAAATAAAGAGCGCTTATCAAAGCGCTCTCGTATACGCGTTTTCCGTTCGAGGTATATTATACGATTTAAAAAATGATCGAAATCAATTCCGTAAGGAAGCGAATTAAATAAAAAACATTTCACAAAACAATGATCGAATTATCGCCTTTTAAATAAATTTGGCGTACGAAACTGTTCATAACGCGAATAACGCGAATATAATGGAAATATACGCGTCATACGCGATGGCATAATATCTCAGAGAGAAAACTATGGGAGAGTTCGACTTGTTGCTATGGAAGCGCATTGAAACATAGGCGCATTTCATTGTCACGACTTGTTTATTATTTTTAAATGCGTACCTCGAACGCGTAAAAACGCGTATACATAATTATACGCATTATTTTTTTTTCATTATTATGTATGTCATGTAATTTCCATCATTTTCAAATGCGTACCTTGAACGCGTAACAACGTGTATACATATACGCATTATGGTACTATTCTCTTTCTTTTATTGCGTTATCATTAGCTGATGATAGCTACGATGTTGGCAGACGTAGATTATAAGAGGCCAAGGTGCGCAGAGGTTATAGGTACGCATTTCAAAATTAGTTTCGTAAGGAAGCAAAATCGGTAAGAACATTTCACAATCAAACAATGTTCGTAGTTCCGCGTATTTGATAAGTCTAGCGCCAAGCGGGCGAAAACAAATAAGTAGTCACAAAATAAAGAGCGCTTATCAAAGCGCTCTCGTATACGCGTTTTCCGTTCGAGGTATATTATACGATTTAAAAAATGATCGAAATCAATTCCGTAAGGAAGCGATTTAAATAAAAACATTTCACAAAACAATGATCGAATTAACGCCTTTTAAATAAATTTGTCGTACGAAACTGTTCATAACGCGAAAAACGCGAATATAATGGAAATATACGCGTCATACGCGATGGCATAATATCTCAGAGAGAAAACTTTCCCCACCATCGGTGAGACAGCCGGGCCTGGCAGCTCCAGCGTCGCGTCCTCTGTCACCTCCTCGACCCAACGCCGGCAGCCTGCATCACACCCGCATGCCAGTGCCCCAGACGCCAGGGGCCACCGCCCCCTCCCACGGCCCCCCCCCCTCCCCCATTTCCAGCCACCGAGGAGAACCTGGAGAAGCTGGAGGCATGGCTGCTGAAACATTACAACTCAAGCACTTTCAATGTGTGCGAGCACCAACTGCTCCCTATGATGGATGGCCCCCCCCTGCGACTCATGGTAGACCCTACTGCTCGGCCCATTGCCTGTCCACTGGCAGGACGATGTCAAGGCAGGCCTCGACCGTGATGTCCGCCTCGGCGTCAATGAGCCCGTCCCCGTCGGCACGCCTGTCACATGGTGCCACAAGATGGTGATCTGCCCCAAGAAGTCAGGACAGCCCAGACGGACAGTCGACCTCCAGTCAACAACAACAATAAAACAATAAAATACATAAGAATGAAAACAATTTGGATAAATACAGGAATACTAATTTGCATATTTATGCAAATTAGTGATATATTTTATCACCATAAAAAACATGGATATGATGAATGACATCATTTGAAAGTATTTTTACAGAAAACCTGAAGAAATCCTGTCATTTCTTTTGATTTTAGATGAAAATCCCAATTTTTCCCAAAATCGTCAAAAATTTGCATATTCAAAATTTTAATTAATTATAAAAAAAAAATAATGGTCCAATTTTTTTTTATTTTCAAATTCTTATTCTACACTACTTGTTTTACGTGTGTGCCAAATTTCGAGTCGATCGGTCCATTCATTGCCGAGATTTGAGGGGGGGGGGGCCTAAAAGGCCCCCCCCCCCCCCCCCCCCCCCCCGTGGACTCAAGTGACGAAAATAACCCAGTGGGATTAGGGTTAAGGAGCTTTTGCATTGTTTTAATTAAAACTGTGCAATCTGAGCGATGTTGTCGGTCAATTACAAAAGATGTTACAATAAAGATTTCTGTTACATTATTTTAAACAACGTTATACGTGTTACCTGTTATTTACTTGTATCCAAAAGTAAACCTCATAAATGCCCGCTGTAAAAGCTGACGCATATTTCCGTTTTTTAACCAGGAAAGCAGCGTTCTATTTCAATGAAACTTTTACACATTCGGACATATTTTTCAAATGATTTTGCTACAAGATTGAAGTCTCAAATGTCAACTTGGGCAATATCTGACACTTTACATGACGAAAAACAAATTAGTAATTATTTTGTTATCGCCCGCTATATACATGTAGACTTATTAAAAAACGTAATAACGATCATTATCGTATTGTTAATTGTTCTTTACCGATTTCGCTTCCGTAACGGAAATGAGTTCGATCATTTTTGAAGGCGTATACCTCGAACGGGAAGACGCATATACTTCGTGAGGCGCTTTTCATTGACTACTTATTTGTTTTTCGCCCGCTAGTCTTCTTACAAAAACGTAATTACGACCATTGTTTAATTATTAAATATTTTATTTATTTCGCTGTATACCTTACGGAATCAATTTCGATCATTTTAAAATGCGTACCCCTAGCGGGAAAAACGCGTAATTACACGTCTTTTTCCCGTTAGAGGAGCGAAAAACGGGAGCGCGTAATTACAACGCTTTTCATTGTGACGACTTAATTGTTTTTTTTGTCCGCTAGACTTATTAATTAAGCGTAAATACGATCATTGTTTTGTTCAATGTTTTATTCATTTCGTTTTAAGCCCGCCGCACACTTCACGATCTGAGTCCGATCCGATGAATAACCCAGTATCTGAACTAAAGCCATGCGCGCGTATTACATGCATGTATTATTGTTCAGATACAATAATCGTTCATCGGGTCGGGTCGGATTGTAGTGTGCGGTCGGCTTTACGGAATAAATTTCGATCATTTTTTAAATGCGTATACCTCGAACGGGATAAAACACTATACGGGAGCGCTTCGGGAAGCGCTTTTTATTATGACGAGTCATTTGTTGTGGCCAGCTATATATTAAAAAAGCGTAATAACGATCATTATTTTATTGTTAATATTGTTCTTTACCGATTTCGCTTCCGTAACGGAATTGAGTTCGATCATAAGGCGTACCTCAAACGCGATGAAACGCGTATACTTCGAGAAGCGCTTTTCATTATGACTACTTAAATTATTTGTATTTCGCCCGCTAGCGTAATTCGTAATTACGCTTTTACATGTATAAGAAGTCTTGCGGGCGAAAAACAAATAGGTAGTCATAATGAAAGGCTCTCCCGTCATACGCGTTTTACCCCGTTCGAGGTACGCATTTAAAAATGATCGACATTAATTCCGTAAGAAAGCGAAATAAATAAAAACAAAAACATTTAACAAAACAATGATTGTATTCACTTCACGCTTTTTAATAAGTCTAGCGGACGAAAAACAAATAAGTCGTCACAATGAAAAAGCGCCTATCTATATGCGCTCCCGTTTTTTAATCATGTTTAAATGCCTACCTCTGACGGGGAAAACGCGTATATACGCGTTTTTTCCAGTTAGAGGTTCGCATTTAAAAACGATCGAAATTAGTTCCGTATAAGGAAGCAAAATCGGTAAGAATTTTCATAAAAACAATGACCGTATTTACGCTTTTTAATAAGTCTAGCGGGAGAAAAACAAGTAAGTCGTCACAATGAAATGCGTATAATAATGCGCTCCCGTTTTTTTAAAATCATGTTTAAAATGCGTATCTCTAACTGGGGGAAAACGCGTCTATATACGCGTTTTTCCCGTTAGAGATACGCATTCAAAAATGATCGAAATTAGTTCCGTAAGAAAGCAAAATCGGTAAAGATTTTCACAAGAAAGCAATGATCGTAATTACGCTTTTTTAATAAGTCTAGCGGGCGAGAAACAAATACCAAAAGAAGTCATAATGAAAGCGCGTATCAAAGCGCTCCCGTTTACGCGTTTTCCCGTCCGAGGTACAAATTAAAAAATGATCCATCTTAATTCCGTACGGAAGCAAAATCGGTAAAGACCAATAATGATGAAATAATGATGTTAATTACGCTTTGTTAATAAGTCTAGCGGGCGAAAACAAATAACTCGTCATAATGAAAAGCGCTTATCGAAGCGCTCCCGTATACGCGATTTATCCCGTTCGAGGTACGCATTTAAAAAAAAATCGAAATTAATTCCGTAAGGAAGCGAAATAAATAAAAACATTTAACAAAACAATGATTGTATATTATACGCGTTTTTATCCGTTAGAGGTACGCATTTAAAAATGATCGAAATTAGTTCCGTATAAGGAAGCAAAATCGGTAAGAATTTTCACAACAAAACAATGACCGTATTCATGCTTTTTAAAGAACAATTTAAAGAACAATTAACAATAAAAATGATGTTAATTACGCTTTTTTAATAAGTCTATAGTTTGTAATGTATTAGAATGGTGTATAGGTTTTGATATAAACAGCGTTTCAGTTTGACCATATCCCCTTTTACCGGAACTCAACTATACATTCTACTCTCTCCCTATACGTTTATCATTTCGCCTCTATCATTGCAATACATATAACTATGAACAGCCTGTAAACATACATCGTCTTAATAAATGGGTCTATTTGGGTATCATAATATGTTGCAGTGCCATCACATCTCCCTGACATATCATACGGGTACGCTTACCTCTTAGCAGCAAGGCGATCTCTCCCATATTATACTCCTCCCTCTCCAAGCGTACAATCTCGTTAAACGCGTATTTTCGAGTTAAACACTTTACTTATTCAGTTTATTAACGCGTTAAAACCTTTTTTTAGTGCGCCCTCTTGCGGTTTATCGGCTCTTTGTGACTGAATATTACAGGCCTTTTGCTTAGTTGTTTGTAATTATGTATCCTTTTCTAGCATGATGTAATTACAAATCTATTAGTTTGTAATGGAATGGTGTATAGGTTTTGATATAAACAGCGTTTCAGTTTGACCATATCCCCTTTTACCGGAACTCAACTATACATTCTACTCTCTCTCTATACGTTTATCATTTCGCCTCTATCATTGCAATACATATAACTATGAACAGCCTGTAAACATACATCGTCTTAATAAATAGGTCTATTTGGGTATCATAATATGTTGCAGTGCCATCACATCTCCCTGACATATCATACGGGTACGCTTACCTCTTAGCAGCAAGGCGATCTCTCCCATATTATACTCCTCCCTCTCCAAGCGTACAATCTCGTTAAACGCGTATTTTCGAGTTAAATACTTTTCTTATTCAGTTTATTAACGCGTTAAAACCTTTTTTTTAGTGCGCCCTCTTGCGGTTTATCGGCTCTTTGTGACTGAATATTACAAGCCTTTTGCTTAGTTGTTTGTAATTATGTATCCTTTTCTAGCATGATGTAATTATAAATCTATTAGTTTGTAATGGAATGGTGTATAGGTTTTGATATAAACAGCGTTTCAGTTTGACCATATCCCCTTTTACCGGAACTCAACTATACATTCTACTCTCTCCCTATACGTTTATCATTTCGCCTCTATCATTGCAATACATATAACTATGAACAGCCTGTAAACATACATCGTCTTAATAAATAGGTCTATTTGGGTATCATAATATGTTGCAGTGCCATCACATCTCCCTGACATATCATACGGGTACGCTTACCTCTTAGCAGCAAGGCGATCTCTCCCATATTATACTCCTCCCTCTCCAAGCGTACAATCTCGTTAAACGCGTATTTTCGAGTTAAATACTTTTCTTATTCAGTTTATTAACGCGTTAAAACCTTTTTTTTAGTGCGCCCTCTTGCGGTTTATCGGCTCTTTGTGACTGAATATTACAAGCCTTTTGCTTAGTTGTTTGTAATTATGTATCCTTTTCTAGCATGATGTAATTATAAATCTATTAGTTTGTAATGGAATGGTGTATAGGTTTTGATATAAACAGCGTTTCAGTTTGACCATATCCCCTTTTACCGGAACTCAACTATACATTCTACTCTCTCCCTATACGTTTATCATTTCGCCTCTATCATTGCAATACATATAACTATGAACAGCCTGTAAACATACATCGTCTTAATAAATAGGTCTATTTGGGTATCATAATATGTTGCAGTGCCATCACATCTCCCTGACATATCATACGGGTACGCTTACCTCTTAGCAGCAAGGCGATCTCTCCCATATTATACTCCTCCCTCTCCAAGCGTACAATCTCGTTAAACGCGTATTTTCGAGTTAAATACTTTTCTTATTCAGTTTATTAACGCGTTAAAACCTTTTTTTTTAGTGCGCCCTCTTGCGGTTTATCGGCTCTTTGTGACTGAATATTACAGGCCTTTTGCTTAGTTGTTTGTAATTATGTATCCTTTTCTAGCATGATGTAATTATAAATCTATTAGTTTGTAATGGAATGGTGTATAGGTTTTGATATAAACAGCGTTTCAGTTTGACCATATCCCCTTTTACCGGAACTCAACTATACATTCTACTCTCTCCCTATACGTTTATCATTTCGCCTCTATCATTGCAATACATATAACTATGAACAGCCTGTAAACATACATCGTCTTAATAAATAGGTCTATTTGGGTATCATAATATGTTCGAGGTACGCATTTAAAAATAATAAACAAGTCGTGACAATGAAAAGTGAAAATGGTGGGGAAAGTTTTCTCTCTGAGATATTATGCCATCGCGTATGACGCGTATATTTCCATTATATTCGCGTTTTTCGCGTTATGAACAGTTTCGTACGACAAATTTATTTAAAAGGCGTTAATTCGATCATTGTTTTGTGAAATGTTTTTATTTAAATCGCTTCCTTACGGAATTGATTTCGATCATTTTTTAAATCGTATAATATACCTCGAACGGAAAACGCGTATACGAGAGCGCTTTGATAAGCGCTCTTTATTTTGTGACTACTTATTTGTTTTCGCCCGCTTGGCGCTAGACTTATCAAATACGCGGAACTACGAACATTGTTTGATTGTGAAATGTTCTTACCGATTTTGCTTCCTTACGAAACTAATTTTGAAATGCGTACCTATAACCTCTGCGCACCTTGGCCTCTTATAATCTACGTCTGCCAACATCGTAGCTATCATCAGCTAATGATAACGCAATAAAAGAAAGAGAATAGTACCATAATGCGTATATGTATACACGTTGTTACGCGTTCAAGGTACGCATTTGAAAATGATGGAAATTACATGACATACATAATGATGAAAAAAAAATAATGCGTATAATTATGTATACGCGTTTTTACGCGTTCGAGGTACGCATTTAAAAATAATAAACAAGTCGTGACAATGAAATGCGCCTATGTTTCAATGCGCTTCCATAGCAACAAGTCGAACTCTCCCATAGTTTTCTCTCTGAGATATTATGCCATCGCGTATGACGCGTATATTTCCATTATATTCGCGTTATTCGCGTTATGAACAGTTTCGTACGACAAATTTATTTAAAAGGCGTTAATTCGATCATTGTTTTGTGAAAGGTTTTTATTTAAATCGCTTCCTTACGGAATTGATTTCGATCATTTTTTAAATCGTATAATATACCTCGAACGGAAAACGCGTATACGAGAGCGCTTTGATAAGCGCTCTTTATTTTGTGACTACTTATTTGTTTTCGCCCGCTTGGCGCTAGACTTATCAAATACGCGGAACTACGAACATTGTTTGATTGTGAAATGTTCTTACCGATTTTGCTTCCTTACGGAACTAATTTTGAAATGCGTACCTATAACCTCTGCGCACCTTGGCCTCTTATAATCTACGTCTGCCAACATCGTAGCTATCATCAGCTAATGATAACGCAATAAAAGAAAGAGAATAGTACCATAATGCGTATATGTATACACGTTTTTACGCGTTCAAGATACGCATTTAAAAATGATGGAAATTACATGACATACATAATAATGAAAAAAAAATAATGGGTATAATTATGTATACGCGTTTTTACGCGTTCGAGGTACGCATTTAAAAATAATAAACAAGTCGTGACAATGAAATGCGCCTATGTTTCAATGCGCTTCCATAGCAACAAGTCGAACTCTCCCATAGTTTTCTCTCTGAGATATTATGCCATCGCGTATGACGCGTATATTTCCATTATATTCGCGTTATTCGCGTTATGAACAGTTTCGTACGCCAAATTTATTTAAAAGGCGTTAATTCGATCATTGTTTTGTGGAATGTTTTTTATTTAATTCACTTCCTTACGGAATTGATTTCGATCATTTTTTAAATCGTATAATATACCTCGAACGGAAAACGCGTATACGAGAGCGCTTTGATAAGCGCTCTTTATTTTGTGACTACTTACATGTATTTGTTTTCGCCCGCTAGGCGCTAGACTTATCAAATACGCGGATTAACTACGTACATTGTTTGATTGTGAAATGTTCTTACCAATTTTGCTTCCTTACGGAACTAATTTTGAAATGCGTACCTATAACCTCTGCGCACCTTGGCCTCTTATAATCTACGTCTGCAAACATAGTAGCTATCATCAGCTAATGACAACGCAATAAAAGAAAGAGAATAATGCGTATATGTATACACGTTTTTACGCGTTTCTTTTTGTTTTTAGTTTTCTTGTTCGTTTTCTTTTATTACATTTTTTCTTGATTAATATTGACAAGACACAATTACCCCTTGTGGGAACCAAATATTTTTACCAGCTTCGCTTCTTTTTGGTTCCCCCATATTTCACGTTATGTTACTTGCAAACAAATTATTGATAATGTTATATCTTATTGTATTATCTTATTGTATTAATCTTCAATTTCTTGATATAATTGTGACCCTGTCTGGTCAAACCCACAAAAAGTCGCCAGATTGGTTTGTGTGTTATAAGCCAAAATATAAATTTTATTTACTTTACCTGAAAATGTACGTTTTCACGTATCGACTGTTAAAATATTGAGTCTTGAAACGATGCAAAAAATGATTTGTAAGCAGTTATAAAAGTTTATCTGCACTGCATGTCTGGGTGATCCAAAATCTTTAGAGGCCGTTTTCTCCTTATTTCGTAAAACTAGACTTGCTCACTCTCCTACATTTAATCGCCTTTTGAGCATGTTATACTGGTCCAAATTTGTTGGGGTATATATCAAATTAAAGCTAAGATTCTACTCTTTCCAAATATATAAAAAGGTCCAAACTGATTTTTGCCGACTTTTTGTGGGTTTGACGAGGCAGGGTCACAATTGTACTGTTTTAGAATGAATTGTCTGTTTGTATAATTGCTTGTTCAATGTTTATTTTTGTGAAATATGGAAATAAATTCAAATCAAATCAAATCAAATCAAATCAAATAATAAACAAAAAAATAATGCGTATAATTATGTATACGCGTTTTTACGCGTTCGAGGTACGCATTTAAAAATAATAAACAAGTCGTGACAATGAAATGCGCCTATGTATCAATGCGCTTCCATAGCAACAAGTCGAACTCTCCCATAGTTTTCTCTCTGAGATATTATGCCATCGCGTATGACGCGTATATTTCCATTATATTCGCGTTTTTCGCGTTATGAACAGTTTCGTACGCCAAATTTATTTAAAAGGCGTTAATTCGATCATTGTTTTGTGAAATGTTTTTATTTAAATCGCTTCCTTACGGAATTGATTTCGATCATTTTTTAAATCGTATAATATACCTCGAACGGAAAACGCGTACATACGAGAGCGCTTTGATAAGCGCTCTTTATTTTGTGACTACTTATTTGTTTTCGCCCGCTAGGCGCTAGACTTATCAAATACGCGGAACTACGAACATTGTTTGATTGTGAAATGTTCTTACCGATTTTGCTTCCTTACGAAACTAATTTTGAAATGCGTACCTATAACCTCTGCGCACCTTGGCCTCTTATAATCTACGTCTGCCAACATCGTAGCTATCATCAGCTAATGCATGATAACGCAATAAAAGAAAGAGAATAGTACCATAATGCGTATATGTATACACGTTGTTACGCGTTCAAGGTACGCATTTGAAAATGATGGAAATTACATGACATACATAATAATGAAAAAAAAATAATGCGTATAATTATGTATACGCGTTTTTACGCGTTCGAGGTACGCATTTAAAAATAATAAACAAGTCGTGACAATGAAATGCGCCTATGTTTCAATGCGCTTCCATAGCAACAAGTCGAACTCTCCCATAGTTTTCTCTCTGAGATATTATGCCATCGCGTATGACGCGTATATTTCCATTATATTCGCGTTATTCGCGTTATGAACAGTTTCGTACGCCAAATTTATTTAAAAGGCGTTAATTCGATCATTGTTTTGTGAAATGTTTTTTATTTAATTCGCTTCCTTACGGAATTGATTTCGATCATTTTTTAAATCGTATAATATACCTCGAACGGAAAACGCGTATACAATTTTGCTTCCTTACGGAACTAATTTTGAAATGCGTACCTATAACCTCTGCGCACATTGGCCTCTTATAATCTATACGTCTGCGAACATAGTAGCTATCATCAGCTAATGACAACGCAATAAAAGAAAGAGAATAATGCGTATATGTATACACGTTTTTACGCGTTCAAGGTACGCATTAAAAATGATGGAAATTACATGACATACATAATAATTAACAAAAAAATAATGCGTATAATTATGTACATGTATACGCGTTTTTACGCGTTCGAGGTACGCATTTAAAAATAATAAACAAGTCGTGACAATGAAATGCGCCTATGTATCAATGTGCTTCCATAGCAACAAGTCGAACTCTCCCATAGTTTTTTCTCTGAGACATGCCATCGCGTATGACGCGTATATTTCCATTATATTCGCGTTATTCGCGTTATGAACAGTTTGTTAACATACATCTTCTTATAACCTTATCTTGACTATACATGTTTATCACATGACTTAGTAAATATAGTACAGGCAGATGGGGTGTTATAATCAGTATAATAAATTATACCATGGCACTATTAAGCGCGAAACATTATATTTCGAGCGTGAACGCGCTAATCACGGCGAGTTACGCGCGTAATGACGTTTCAATACCTTACTTCAACAAGTACGCCGATCGACTGTTCGGCACATGAATTCTGCAGCATGTGTGTGATGATTGTAGCTTCTGTACATATTATGTTTATGAGTGAGTTGCAAACGATTTTGTCAGTCATACGATAAACCGTTATTACATTTGTTGTCGGGTACAGGACGGAATATTCCCACTCTCGGGATTTCAAATGCTATTTCGTGAAGAAGATACTTATTTATTAAACTCTTCCCTCGATAGCATTTAAAATCCCTCGGGGTGTTATATTCCGTGCCTATACCCCCAACGCCATGTCATAACAGTATAAAATACTATACATAAAGACCACATGTTGCAGTGTCACCACACCACCCTGACCTATATAATCTCTTATTGGTATCTAGAGTGGGTTGGGTACTCTATCATCAGCTAATGACAACGCAATAAAAGAAAGATAATAGTACCATGCCACAACTCTATATTCCCCCCAATCTTTGAGAGTGTGGGCTAAGGCTAAAACAATAATTATTAAAAAGAAACACAGGCAAGAACATGAACGGTGAGCAGAGGCTCACGAAAAGAGCACACGAGAACATTACTCGGGCTAAATTTCGTCATGTAGCCTGACAGATGGTCGTAACCGGTGTAAGGAGCGACGATGGGCAGCAATGGAGCAATTGAGAAGTGGTGGATTCTGGGCCGGGCGTTCGTACAGACCACCGAGTGGAGGTCAGTGGTACAGACCGGGATTAACAGTTAATCATTTTTCCTCTATCATTCAGTGCAATACATATAACTATGAACAGCCTGTAAACATACATGTACATAATCTTATTAAATAAATCTATTTGGGTATCATACATGTATGTTGCAGTGTCGTCACATTTCCATGACATGTACGGGTACGCTTACCTGTTAACAGCAAGGCCATCTCTCCATATTATATACTCCTACCCGGCTCTCCGAGCGTACAATCTCGTTAAACGCGTATTTTCGAGTTAAATACTTAACTTATTCAGTTTATTAACGCGTTAAAACAGAGCGCCATCTTTATCATTAACACTTCTGTTTGAATGTTTACAGGCTCTTTACTCAGTCGTTTGTGAATTTAAATTCCTTTTAAGGATAAGTATAGTTTCACTGTTCATTTGTATTTAAGTGGTGCAGGCTTTGGTTACCATAATTCATTTTTACAAAAAGTTTACTCTCTTTACCAAAAACTCGACTATACCTTTAAATACCCATTTTGTTACTTTTTGAAGAAGAGGAAGCATTTTTGTTAAAGGCTGGTTCAAAATTACATTAATAAGTTTTTTAAACATAATCCACATGTACTGCAAATGATTATGATTATGGACATTTCAGTTGTTTCTGATAAAAGTTTGATAAAATGAAGTTTATTCGGTCATTAAAATATTGTGTTATTAACAAAATTTTCACTTAGTTTTTCATTATCGAACAATAAATCATTGCAACAAAACTCACCTATCACTTAAGTACGGTGTCATATTTTAGTGACGTAGATAGGAAACTTTTTTAGCCCAAACTTGTTTTTAGAATTAAGGACTTGGGCCGTTTTTACATTAATTTTTAAAGCACATATATTGCGTTGGTACATGAAAGAGTAAACATATGATTAAACATAGACTCGCATTATGGATGTGTGAGTGTGTATGTGTGTGTGTTCGTGTGTGTATGCGAACAGAATATGAATCAACTTACAAAACAAGTATGCATGTTTAACACATTTTCTAGATACCTTTGCATCTGAAAGTCACACAGACACACACACGCACACACGCACACACAGACACACACTCACACACACAAAGACAGGCGCGCACACATACACACACTTTTTTGTGGAGCGCCTATTTTCCAACAATGCTCGATTTAGGTAAAATACAGGGTGGCCCAAAAAAGAACGGAACGGGGCACTTCCCAAAACATGATACCATAATGTTTATGTTCATCAGATAGGGTGTCCTTTCCAATGAAAAACAATACCAAGAACAATAATTTTGGTCAGGTAGTTTTTGTTAAAGGACGCCGTGAGTGAGACCATGTCAAGTGTCGATTTCGACATAGTCAATGCCAGTTTAACTGCACGCCTTGCCCGTAATACCATTCAGCGAGCAGGCCCATTCTCTCGGCACACGGCTGAGTGCACACTAACAATAGTGCGCGATGCTCAACGATATGAGAGGCGGTTCGTGCAATTCATCACGCGGTGGCTTAATAACAAATGTCAAAAAAAAGTAACCTGACATGGTGTCACTCACAGGGTCCTAAAACAAAAACTACATGACCAAATTGACTGTTCTTGGTATCGTTGTTCATTTGAAAAGACACTCTATCCGATGGACATAAAACGTGTTATTTTATTTGGGAGGTGCCCCGTTCCGTTTTTTTTTTTTTGGGGGGGGGGGGGGGTGGGGGGCCACCCTGTATAGGTCAAATGGGTCATCGGCTGCCGAGCGGTCGCCGCCCGGTGACCGACTGATCTCCCAGCGGTGACCGGACGGCGACCGCTCGTCAGCCGATGGCTTATTTGACATATTTTTTTTATTTAAATCGCCCGACGGTGACCGCTCGATTAGGTCGGTGCCCGGGCGGCGACCGCTCGGCCACCGAGAGTATTATGGGCGGCGAGTGAAAAGTGAGCAGGCGCCGCCCAAATTTTAACTCCGCGCTAAAACTTCAGCGGCGACTGAGCGATGCCTAAAAACCAGCGGTGCCTGGGTGGCAGCCGCTGGGCGACCGAGCGATTTTGGCTAAAAAACTCGCCGCCCGGCCGCCGAGCAGGCTACTTTTAGGGGTTGTGACCATAGCATTAGGAAAACGATGTGTTAACGTAAGAGGTAACCATTAATCCATGGTTTAGTGAGCACACGTTACAGAAGAAATAGTCATATTTCAAAAGCGCAAAAAACTATCATCATTACAAATTATGAATAGTTGGAAATTTTTAAAAAATACACTGTTTTACAATTGCAACTAATGCATTATAAAACATGTGCCATCACAAAATCAAAATGAATGAAATATCAATAAGCCATGATCAATGTATTCCGCCACATACGGATTCACAACAATGTACAGGCACGTATAATACCTTGTGGCTTCTGAATTGGGCCATTTTGTCAATTTGTGCTCATTATACCAGAAAGTAATGAAAATCTCTGATTTTCGCACATTTAACCTAACAACTGTGCCAATATTGTGCCAAGATGACGTATTGAAACAATAATCGGTTATGAAATTATGGGCCGGGAAGTTACCGTTTGTGTTCGGTTAATAAACATATACACATTTTACGTGAGGGGTAGTTTTTTTGTGTGTACTTTATTCGATCGAAATCTGATCATAAAACGTAAATATGCATAAACCCAACCATTTGTAATACATCGAGCTCAAAAAGAAACTTATCAATTCTTTATAGCGGCACATATGAAAGTCCAATGCAAAACAGATACTCATTATTTGGACAGAGAATAGATCCTTATTAGCAATTTCATCTAAAACAATTATGTTTGCTTTAATACAGTGTTTCTCAACCAGCGGTGCGCGGCCCACTGGTGGGCTGCGGACCTCTTTCAGGTGGGCCGCGAAAATGGGCCGCGAAAAAACCCCAAAATGAGACGTCTCTCATTCTAATTGACCATAGCTCAACTTTTCATATTATGTTACATGTTACCACGATTTGACCTTATTTCCCACAAGCAAACACAAGTGACCCATTAAAGATATGTAAACAATTTTTTGGCATTGCAACTGACATTATACCACACAGTTTTCTATTATCTGGTTTATTGTAATTTGTTTCCTAATATGTTTTTGTAAGATGCGCCTCGATGAAATTCGAAAGAGCTAAAGTGGGCATAGGGTTAAAAAAAGGTTGAGAAACACTGTCAACAAAGAATAAAATAAGGTAACATCTTAAGTGGTCATTTTATTATTAAATGACATTTCCTTTCATATAAGACAATAGCCTCGCTTTTAAATTTTGGCGTGCAAAAGTGGATCTCTCCCTACAGACAATTATACAGTATATACATGTAAAGATGTAATTTACTGAACAGCTGACATTGCTCAGCTATGGTCGATGCAGGAGGTCAGTGGTTGACCTCCTGCTGGGTTATGTTGTGTGTGCCACATTCCAGTGGTCTGGGCGAATATAGACCACAATGTGTTGCATCACAGCTACCATCGTGCTTGCTCTGATTACAGGTTGTTCTAAAATATACCTAATAGCTAGTACTGTTTCTGTGATTTAGTTCAATACTTTAAAAATACAGTGACTTTAAAAATAAATCATATACAAAATATTAAGATACTGCAGTTTATATACCAACGTATCATTTTTACCATGATAATTATATCCATATTCAACTATTCTCTATAGTTAAAAAAAATGATTAGGTTTAATCTTGATATAAAACAACATAAATGCTGCACATATTATTGATTGATCAATTAAATTAGAAATATAAAAATACAACTAATAGCAAAATAACATTCATTACACTTTAGACTAGGTTATTGAATAAATATAAACGAAGGTTGCGTTTGACCCCCAAAATCGTATTCAACATAGGAAGCCGAGCGTGACGTGTGTTCCGTGTGCACATCAAAAAGATGCAACTACACTAAAAGACCGCTTCTGTAATGTATGCAAATATTATTAATACAAAAATCATTGTGAGCTCATCTCGGTAATAGATTTGACTATCACAAAAAGCCCATTCGTTAGTTGTATATCAATTTTAGATTGAATTAAAAATAAATATAATATTGATTTTCCAGCTCAATTTGACACTTTCTTATCAACCGAATTTATTAAAAGTCATTGAAAATCACGCATTGGCGCGTGATCGTTTGTATCGTTTTTTCAAATTCCAGAAAGATGCGCACGAATTCTTGCATGTTTCTCAAGTATACGCCTTTGTGAATCGACACAAGAGTTATTTAATGGGCACTCAAATTCGTGAATGTGCACAAGCGCCAGCAGCAACTACATACAATTTTGAATTACTATAATCATGATAGATGAAAATGTGATTTTGAACAATATAAACGATATATTGAAGAACTTGAATGCTGCTTCGACACGGTGATCGCAAATCGCGTGAATTCGTTTACTCCTATTGTCAATTTGGTTGGCACAATCTCAAAATTGAGCCGGAAAACCAAAGTATCATTTTTACCATGATAATTATATCCATATTCCAATTCGTTCAAATTTAGTTCATTCGTCATTCAGTGGACAGTTGATCGGCTGGGTATACGTAGAGCTTCTTGTTCGGCACCAGTAGGGGTTGATTTCGCAGCACCATCCCGGCAAGTTTTGGCCGCGCTGCCCGGGCTAGATTTGGCTGCAGAAGGAGATGATAAATCCTGAGACTGGGCTCAAGTCTTCACCTTGGACGCAAATATATTGTCAGTGATTGTATCCGGTAGTGGATTTAGCAGTCAGCAATCTACACGCTCCGTTCGCCATGACAAGGTGTGGAACTTCGCTGATGCCTGGAAGATACGAAAGAAGAAACGATGAGAGTCGTCCTCCATGCAATTAGAGTTAATTCTGCATAAAAAATGATAATAGGTAAAATAAATTTGCATTCTCAGCCGCAAAACATTACGGGGTGTCTCAAAATATAACGCCACTACATTTTGTAATGAAACAATATCCAGATTATTCCTTATAAAGTTTCGTAAGTAATCGTGTACCATCATTTGAACCATAAACATATATCAATTATATGCAAAGCAAGCAGAAAATATACATTTCAAACCAACATTGTAAAATGATCGATCATTCCTTCTGTCAAAAGAGAATCTATCAACACAAATAGCAAGTATGTCGAACAATTTTCATGAATAAATGATCTAGATTAACACTAATTAGTCATGGGAGATGTGATTCGAACAATCTATAACAAGAACGGAAATGTTAACAATAACAATGTCAATTCTAAACGAAACAAAAATAAAGGAATAATGCAGTACCAACAGACAGTATAGTCAAATGAAAATTCGATTAACGAGTAAGAAAGTTAACGAATACATGCAAAACCGATATATAAATTCAAAAAAACTTACATGTACGTGTGAATGACATGTCGAACGACAGCTCAGCTCAAACATGGGCATGGTTGTATAAAGTAACAACGCAGCAAAATTCGAAAGATGTTAGTTTAAGTAGTAACGTGTTGATTAGTAAGAACGATCATAAAACATAGGAATTTGTGTCGTTTGGCTTGCATCAGTAATGTACCTAGTTGTGCTTATTGAGACTAATACAGCCACAACCATGTCCGGTAATGAATATTTGCGCTGCTCATGAAATATAACGATGACCTCTTCCATGACTCAGAATATGCATTACCAGACAACAATGACACCACTGTTGTGTCCAGTGGGCCTTTACTGTTACACAAATGAACATATCATGGCCCCAATGGTAAATCAACGGTATCAAAAACGGAATCAAAGACGAAATTAATATAAACACAACTGAAAATTATAAGACTGAATATATGAATTGACCCTCAATTTCACAAAAAGTAGCAAATAAGAAATTAGTTTATAGAAAAAAATACGGTAGTCCATAAAACAGGAATATAATAATATCTCTGCTAGTAACTACCATGACAGTACTGGTTTCATCGAATCAAATTCGAGAATTTCCTGGTAGTTACTATTGATATGAAAGTAACTCACATAGAATGTTTCATGAAACGGGGTAAGGGTTATTTAAATGTAAAGCAAATTAAAACAAAAGATGTTTGTTTATGTCACCTGTTAAAAATAAAGTTCCGTGAATCATGCAACAACGTAAACAAATAAAAACGTACCAAGACAAAACGAAAAAAATAAACAAACAAATGAAAAACATGCAAGGCAATGATGCGGTCCGAACGTCTGCGTCAGCAAAATGAGTCTGGTATGTAGGCGGGGGGGGGGGGGGGGGGGGGCGTATACGGGAGCGCTTCGAGAAGCGCTTTTCATTATGACTAGTCATTTTGTTTTCGCCCGCTAGACTTAAGCGTAATTAGCATTTTTTCATTATTATTTGTTTTTTAATTAGCCAGAATACGTTCATTGTTTTGTTGTGAAAATTCTTACCGATGTTGCTTCCTTATACGGAACTAATTTCGCTCATTTTTAAATGCGTACCTCGAACGGGGAAACGCGTATATACACGCCTTTTTCCCGTTATACGCGTTTTTTCCCGTTAAAAATTGGGAGCGCATATAGTTAGGCGCATTACATAAAACGACTTACTTTTAATTACGATCATTGTTATATTGTTAAATGTTTTTGTTCATGTTGCTTCTTACGGAATTAATGTCGATCATTTTTAAATGCGTACCTCGAATGGGATAAAACGCGTATACGGGAGCGCTTCGAGAAGCGCTTTTCATTATGACTAGTCATTTTTTTTTCGCCCGCTAGACTTAAGCGTAATTAGCATTTTTTCATTATTAGTTGTTCTTTAATTAGCCAGAATACGTTCATTGTTTTGTTGTGAAAATTCTTACCGATGTTGCTTCCTTATACGGAACTAATTTCGCTCATTTTTAAATGCGTACCTCGAACGGGGAAACGCGTATATACACGCCTTTTTCCCGTTATACGCGTTTTTTCCCGTTAAAAATTGGGAGCGCATATGGTTAGGCGCATTACATAACAACGACTTACTTTTAATTACGATCATTGTTATATTGTTAAATGTTTTTGTTCATGTTGCTTTTTCGCCCGCTAGACTTAAGCGTAATTAGCATTTTTTCATTATTAGTTGTTCTTTAATTAGCCAGAATACGTTCATTGTTTTGTTGTGAAAATTCTTACCGATGTTGCTTCCTTATACGGAACTAATTTCGCTCATTTTTAAATGCGTACCTCGAACGGGGAAACGCGTATATACACGCCTTTTTCCCGTTATACGCGTTTTTTTCCCGTTAAAAATTGGGAGCGCATATAGTTAGGCGCATTACATAACAACGACTTACTTTTAATTACGATCATTGTTATATTGTTAAATGTTTTTGTTCATGTTGCTTTTTCGCACGCTAGACTTAAGCGTAATTAGCATTTTTTCATTATTAGTTGTTCTTTAATTAGCCAGAATACGTTCATTGTTTTGTTGTGAAAATTCTTACCGATGTTGCTTCCTTATACGGAACTAATTTCGCTCATTTTTAAATGCGTACCTCGAACGGGGAAACGCGTATATACACGCCTTTTTCCCGTTATACGCGTTTTTTTCCCGTAAAAAAAAAAATTGGGAGCGCATATAGTTAGGCGCATTACATAACAACGACTTACTTTTAATTACGATCATTGTTATATTGTTAAATGTTTTTGTTCATGTTGCTTTTTCGCCCGCTAGACTTAAGCGTAATTAGCATTTTTTCATTATTAGTTGTTCTTTAATTAGCCAGAATACGTTCATTGTTTTGTTGTGAAAATTCTTACCGATGTTGCTTCCTTATACGGAACTAATTTCGCTCATTTTTAAATGCGTACCTCGAACGGGGAAACGCGTATATACACGCCTTTTTCCCGTTATACGCGTTTTTTCCCGTTAAAAATTGGGAGCGCATATAGTTAGGCGCATTACATAACAACGACTTACTTTTAATTACGATCATTGTTATATTGTTAAATGTTTTTGTTCATGTTGCTTTTTCGCCCGCTAGACTTAAGCGTAATTAGCATTTTTTCATTATTAGTTGTTCTTTAATTAGCCAGAATACGTTCATTGTTTTGTTGTGAAAATTCTTACCGATGTTGCTTCCTTATACGGAACTAATTTCGCTCATTTTTAAATGCGTACCTCTAACGGGAAAAAACGCGTATAACGGGATAAAGGTATATATATACGCGTTTCCACGTTCGAGGTACGCATTCAAAAATGATGGAAATTAGTTCCGTATAAGGGAGCAACATCGGTAAGAATTTCACAAGCAAACAATGATCGTAATTACGCTTTTTTAATAAGTCTAGCGGGCGGAAAAAGAAATAAAGTAGTCATAATAAAAAGCGCTTATCAAAGCGCTCCCGTATAGCGGGCGGAAAAGAAATAAAGTAGTCATAATAAGCGCTTATCAAAGCGCTCCCGTATATACGCGTTTTCCTGTTCGAGGTAGGAATTTAAAAATAGTCGGCGTTAATTCCGTAAGGAAGCAAAATATATAAAAACATTTAACAATAAAACAACGATGGTACTATTTTTTTAATAAGCAAAATATATAAAAACATTTAACAATAAAACAACGATCGTTTAGCGGGCGAAAAACAAATAAGTCGTCAGAAAGAAAAGCGCCTTTCTATGCGATCCCGTTTTTTTTTAAATCTTAGTTTTGAAAGTAAGCAAAATCGGTAAGATTATTTCACAATAAAACATTGATCGCAGGTATTAAGCATATTTGATTTGTCTAGAAGACGAAAAACAAATCGGAATGAGTTCCGTTATGAAGTAAAGTCGGTAAGAAAATCATACAATAAACACAAGTATCGTAGTTACGTTTATCTGAAAAGTCTAGTAGACGAAAATAAATAGAAATTAGTTCCATTTTCAAGTGAAAACCGGAAGAAAACTTGTCTATCAAACAATCATTGTGATTTCGCTGATTTGATCAGTTCTAGCGGACGAAAAATGAATTGAAACTACTGCTCCGTAATCAAGTGAAATGGGCAGGAAAATTTGTTGGTAATACTATTATCGTAATTGTGCTAGTTCTATCAATTCTAGCGGACGAAAAATAATACAAAAATAAGTTCTGTAATGAAGTGAAATCGATAAGAACATTTTTTTGTTTAAGACGCAACATCTTTTTTTAATTACCACTTCATTCGCTCATTTCCAGCTTTTGGAACGCATCATACCATTGGCGCATGCACACGCAGTGCACTGCAGAGGCGCCTTAAAAATAGGTCGCCGTAGATGGCGCTATGAAATAAAATGCGCCTTGCAATGCGCTCCCGCAAGACGCGTATATACGCGTTATTTTTCCCGTGCGTTATACGCGTTTTTACGCGTATGGAAAGAATAACGCGATCATGACTGTACATATGTATAAAGATTGACTAACGGGAAAGTCCCTTAATTTGAAGGAAAAAATGTTGCTGGTCAATTGCATCAATAATTTAATGTAACTTAGGTAACAGTTCAATTCACTTTGGTTGATAAGAAGCAATAAATGACGATATATGTGACAAGCCTCCATAAATGTTGACATTTTACTTGCCCCAACGTAAAATTTACTTGCCCTCTTACTTCTAGATGAGATTTACACATACAAAATAACATTGTTCTCTCATAGTTGAACAATTATTTTGTTGCCCGATTGGCCAAGCAAGCTATACTCAATTTATTAAATTTTACTTGCCCGACACTTATTTTTACTTGCCCCGGGCAAGCGGGCAAGTGCTAGTGTTGAGCCCTGCATACATGTATGTGCTATAAATAATGTTGTCCTTGTGGCCAAGTTGGGCAAGTAAACACCAGATTTTTTCACATTTTAATGGCCCAAAACTAGAATCTGATTCCGATGTCATCTAACAAATAAAGTCATTAACAACTAGAAGGCCGACAAAGTCAGCATACCCACGCCTCCCATTAGCCCTGTTCTACCCCTTCGTCGGCCTCAACCCTGTTTTGCTTACCGATGCATCCTAAAACTAGACCAGGACCGATTGGTTGGGAAAATCCTGTGTAAGCGGGGGGGGGGGGGGGGGGGGGGGGGTAGTCGTAGAATTTTTTTCAATTAAGGCAGCCGAGG
The DNA here is from genome assembly GCA_037951105.1 of Echinarachnius parma. Taxonomy (NCBI): domain Eukaryota; kingdom Metazoa; phylum Echinodermata; class Echinoidea; order Clypeasteroida; family Echinarachniidae; genus Echinarachnius; species Echinarachnius parma. The sequence continues at coordinate 47,440 of JBAMJV010001321.1, read as the reverse complement.
CTAGGGCTGATCGCCGATTTTGAGACCAAGACCAGGTCCAGTCCCACATTTTTGAGGCAAGACCAGGATTTTTACACAAATTCAGAGGCCAAGACCAGGATCTTCCAAAAAAATTCCCGTCCAGAACATTGGTGATGATTGTCGAGACCTTTTTTTTTTCTTCAAATTCTGCCAGAATTATGCTAAAAAGAGTCAAATTATGCCAGAATTATGCTAAAAAGAGTCAAATTATGCCAGAATTTTGCAAAAAAAGGCCAAATTATGCCAGGCATAATGCCAGATGCTAAAAGGGTCTAAATTATGCCAGAAAGCATAATTATGCCAGATCTGGCAACGTTGTTGAGAGTTGATGCACAGACGTACGTTGTATCGCATACAGCAGGCTAACCAGCGCGTTTTAGGCACGATTTGGTGAAAATGCCTAGGCCAGGGTGTAGGCCGCTTGCTTGCGGCGCGGCAGCCCCATGGCGAGGCAGTGTACAAAATTATTGACAATGAGACTGCACACTGTTTTACTTTTGTATAATCAATCCATTTTCCCCTATTTTCCTGATTCTAACCAGTCTAGATGTATTCAATATGTAAAAATGAACATCTGTTCATCTTCACATTAGTGTCGGGTCAATAATAATTATTAAATAAATAAATGTATTTTTCGGAAACTTACCAATTTCTTGGCGCTTCAAAGTTCAGATCAGCGTGTTGCAATTCAATTCCGTTCCGTATTAATTAACCCGGAATCGAAAGTACCGTACCATAACATATGGTACCGTGCGCGCGATCGCGATGCACACCTGGACTAAACTTGTTAGTTGCTGCTCGATTGGATTCAGCGAGGTTACCATACCGCGCCTATAACGTGCAGATATTATTTAGGCACACACGTGCATTAAATACATACTCAAACTTCAAGGTTCCACAGAATTTGCAGGGGTCAACCAATCATCACCAAAATCTAATCGATTCTTCCATGTCACTATCCAAACATTCCCTGAAAATTTGGTGCAAATCCGTTCACCCGTTCTCTAGTTATCTTGTACACAAACAAACAAACAAAAAAAAAAAAAAACAGACAAACAAACAAACAAACAAACAAACAAACAAACAAACAAACATACGGAACCCTTTACATAACCCCCTGCCGATTTCATCGGCGTGGGTAATTACAGTACTGTATGTTTGGTTGGGGAGTACGCTTTGGTGTTATCAAACTAATGGTGGACCAAAGTAAATTTGTAGTGGCCTCTGGCAAGTCGGCCTGCGATAATTATGAGCCCTGCTTTATGTCAAAGAACATTTATATACCAGTAACAAGTGCTTGACAACAAGAAATAAAAGCTTAAAGGGATAGTTGAGTTTTGGTAGAGAGGGCGCTAGACTACTTATTTTTTGTGAGGTAATGAAAAACTGAGTGTAAAATTTGAAAGAGCATAATATTTAAATAATAAAATCATCTTTGTTTGATCAAAATCGGTTCAGAGATGGCTAAAATATCCATAAATATAACAATTTGTAATAAAGCTGGGACCCCAGGTTTATTAGAGAATTTTGAACCAGCTGTTATAAATTCAAAAAAATGCTTCCTCTTTTCAAAAAGTTACAAAATAGGTATTTAAATAGTTGTTGGTTATTTCTCTATCTAATCACTATTTCAACAAAACATCACATGCACAATATTTTATTAAAAATGGTTGAAACCGATGAGTGTATAGAGAGCGCCCTCTTACGTTTTAACGGCTCTTTTTGAATGATAACATGATCTTTACTACGTCATTTGTAATTTTGTGTTCCTTTCTAGTTATAACTATTAGTTTGTAATGTAATGATGCAGGTTTTGGTTACTAAAATTCAGTTTCACCAAAACTGTACTCTCTTTACCAGAACTCAACTATGTATCCCTTTAAATACAAAATAGTGACAATTAATGGATTATACAAATGGAACTTGTATATAGCCCTGTTTAATACATCTGTCTTCTGATTAGAGACAATATCATACTTTATAGAAATTGTATCAATGCGATCACCCTTGATATGTTGGTGACATGCCAGCTATCACATAAAAAGATATTAAACTTGCAACAAAGAAATAACTTTGACATCTCAATCCTTGAAATATTTGGTGGGATGCCAGAATACCAAATCCAAATCCAAATCCAAATCCAAATCCAAATCCAAATCCAAATCCAAGATAATGTAATATTTTAAGATCATCCTTGATATACATTTTCATGCACAAGGCATGCAGAGCTTGAAAGAAGCAAAGGCCCACTGGCCCGGGGCCGCCAAAATTGAGCTTCGGGCCACTTACATTTTGAAAATGTCAAATTTTACTTAGTTAGTAAACATGTTGTTTTTATTTTATTTTATTTATTTATTTTTTTTTTGGGGGGGGGGGGGGGGTGGGGCGGGAAGATGAAAAAAACATTAATTTTCATGTTCATTCATATATTTGCAGCTTGCAAAGGAAAAATAAATCAAATCGTGAGTCGGTTTCATTTTCAAAACCCGCCATTGACCAATGTCTTATCCTGTTGCCCAACGTGAAAAATGATTATGCAAAAAAATACAGCATTTACAGGGTCTGTATAAAACTATACATATAATTTTCAAAATGATTATCTTGAGCGATGGTACATTTCATTAATCAATGAATGGATGACATATTAAAGTAAACCTAACATACTGCAATTAAAACCACATGTATGCATTTTCATAAAATTCAATCAAATTATACGGCTTGAACTTGCCAACTTGGAATCAAAGCCAAGCTTATTAAGACTCACAATGCAACTGTGTGACTAATGACCAGACAAGCATTGTACATACGAGACTGCATTGTGTCTTTCACTTCCTCTAGTACACAGGATTTGTGGCTTTACAATCAGGATTGAATGTGCTCAAACTCACAATGTAAACTGAAGTACTTACTCTGTATTTACAAAGTACTTACAAACAGAACCTGTTAGAGGTCACCTGTCTGCAGTGACCATTTGTTTTGTTTCCCTTCAAGGTGGTCACTATATGTACACAGGTTAGACTCTAGTCAGCTCGACAGATAGAACCTGTTAGAGGTCACCTGTCTACAGTGACCATTTGTTTTGTTTCCCTTCAAGGTGGTCACTATATGTACACAGGTTAGACTCTAGTCAGCTCGACAGATAGAACCTGTTAGAGGTCACCTGTCTACAGTGACCATTTGTTTTGTTTCCCTTCAAGGTGGTCACTATACACAGGTTTAGACTGTAGTCAGCTCGACAAATAGAACCTGTTAGAGGTCACCTGTCTACAGTGACCATTTGTTTTGTTTCCCTTCAAGGTGGTCACTATATGTACACAGGTTAGACTCTAGTCAGCTCGACAGATAGAACCTGTTAGAGGTCACCTGTCTACAGTGACCATTTGTTTTGTTTCCCTTCAAGGTGGTCACTATACACAGGTTTAGACTGTAGTCAGCTCGACAAATAGAACCTGTTAGAGGTCACCTGTCTACAGTGACCATTTGTTTTGTTTCCCTTCAAGGTGGTCACTATATGTACACAGGTTAGACTCTAGTCAGCTCGACAGATAGAACCTGTTAGAGGTCACCTGTCTACAGTGACCATTTGTTTTGTTTCTCTTCAAGGTGGTCACTATACACAGGTTAGACTAGTCAGCTCGACAAATAGAACCTGTTAGAGGTCACCTGTCTACAGTGACCATTTGTTTTGTTTCTCTTCAAGGTGGTCACTATACACAGGTTTAGACTGTAGTCAGCTCGACAAATAGAACCTGTTAGAGGTCACCTGTCTACAGTGACCATTTGTTTTGTTTCCCTTCAAGGTGGTCACTATACACAGGTTTAGACTGTAGTCAGCTCGACAAATAGAACCTGTTAGAGGTCACCTGTCTACAGTGACCATTTGTTTTGTTTCCCTTCAAGGTGGTCACTATATGTACACAGGTTAGACTCTAGTCAGCTCGACAGATAGAACCTGTTAGAGGTCACCTGTCTACAGTGACCATCTGTTTTGTTTCTCTTCAAGGTGGTCACTATACACAGGTTTAGACTGTATAGTCAGCTCGACAAATAGAACCTGTTAGAGGTCACCTGTCTACAGTGACCATTTGTTTTGTTTCTCTTCAAGGTGGTCACTATACACAGGTTTAACTCTAGTCAGCTCGACAGATAGAACCTGTTAGAGGTCACCTGTCTACAGTGACCATTTGTTTTGTTTCTCTTCAAGGTGGTCACTATACACAGGTTTAGACTGTAGTCAGCTCGACAAATAGAACCTGTTAGAGGTCACCTGTCTACAGTGACCATTTGTTTTGTTTCCCTTCAAGGTGGTCACTATATGTACACAGGTTAGACTCTAGTCAGCTCGACAGATAGAACCTGTTAGAGGTCACCTGTCTACAGTGACCATTTGTTTTGTTTCCCTTCAAGGTGGTCACTATACACAGGTTTAAATCTAGTCAGCTCGACAAATAGAACCTGTTAGAGGTCACCTGTCTACAGTGACCATTTGTTTTGTTTCCCTTCAAGGTGGTCACTATATGTACACAGGTTAGACTCTAGTCAGCTCGACAGATAGAACCTGTTAGAGGTCACCTGTCTACAGTGACCATTTGTTTTGTTTCCCTTCAAGGTGGTCACTATACACAGGTTTAGACTGTAGTCAGCTCGACGAATAGAACCTGCTAGAGGTCACCTGTCTACAGTGACCATCTGTTTCCCTTAGGTGGTCACTATACACAGGTTTAGACTGTAGTCAGCTCGACGAATAGAACCTGCTAGAGGTCACCTGTCTACAGTGACCATCTGTTTCCCTTAGGTGGTCACTATACACAGGTTTAGACTGTATTCAGCTCAACAAATAGGACCTGTTAGAGGTCACCTGTCTACAGTGACCATTTGTTTTGTTTCCCTTCAAGGTGGTCACTATACACAGGTTTAGAATGTAGTCAGCTCGACAAATAGAACCTGCTAGAGGTCACCTGTCTACAGTGACCATTTGTTTTGTTTCTCTTCAAGGTGGTCACTATACACAGGTTTAGACTGTAGTCAGCTCGACAAATAGAACCTGTTAGAGGTCACCTGTCTACAGTGACCATTTGTTTTGTTTCCCTTCAAGGTGGTCACTATACACAGGTTTAGACTGTAGTCAGCTCGACAAATAGAACCTGTTAGAGGTCACCTGTCTACAGTGACCATTTGTTTTGTTTCCCTTCAAGGTGGTCACTATACACAGGTTTAGACTGTAGTCAGCTCGACAAATAGAACCTGTTAGAGGTCACCTGTCTGCAGTGACCATTTGTTTTGTTTCCCTTCAAGGTGGTCACTATATGTACACAGGTTAGACTCTAGTCAGCTCGACAGATAGAACCTGTTAGAGGTCACCTGTCTACAGTGACCATTTGTTTTGTTTCCCTTCAAGGTGGTCACTATATGTACACAGGTTAGACTCTAGTCAGCTCGACAGATAGAACCTGTTAGAGGTCACCTGTCTACAGTGACCATTTGTTTTGTTTCCCTTCAAGGTGGTCACTATACACAGGTTTAGACTGTAGTCAGCTCGACAAATAGAACCTGTTAGAGGTCACCTGTCTACAGTGACCATTTGTTTTGTTTCCCTTCAAGGTGGTCACTATATGTACACAGGTTAGACTCTAGTCAGCTCGACAGATAGAACCTGTTAGAGGTCACCTGTCTACAGTGACCATTTGTTTTGTTTCCCTTCAAGGTGGTCACTATACACAGGTTTAGACTGTAGTCAGCTCGACAAATAGAACCTGTTAGAGGTCACCTGTCTACAGTGACCATTTGTTTTGTTTCCCTTCAAGGTGGTCACTATATGTACACAGGTTAGACTCTAGTCAGCTCGACAGATAGAACCTGTTAGAGGTCACCTGTCTACAGTGACCATTTGTTTTGTTTCTCTTCAAGGTGGTCACTATACACAGGTTAGACTAGTCAGCTCGACAAATAGAACCTGTTAGAGGTCACCTGTCTACAGTGACCATTTGTTTTGTTTCTCTTCAAGGTGGTCACTATACACAGGTTTAGACTGTAGTCAGCTCGACAAATAGAACCTGTTAGAGGTCACCTGTCTACAGTGACCATTTGTTTTGTTTCCCTTCAAGGTGGTCACTATACACAGGTTTAGACTGTAGTCAGCTCGACAAATAGAACCTGTTAGAGGTCACCTGTCTACAGTGACCATTTGTTTTGTTTCCCTTCAAGGTGGTCACTATATGTACACAGGTTAGACTCTAGTCAGCTCGACAGATAGAACCTGTTAGAGGTCACCTGTCTACAGTGACCATCTGTTTTGTTTCTCTTCAAGGTGGTCACTATACACAGGTTTAGACTGTATAGTCAGCTCGACAAATAGAACCTGTTAGAGGTCACCTGTCTACAGTGACCATTTGTTTTGTTTCTCTTCAAGGTGGTCACTATACACAGGTTTAACTCTAGTCAGCTCGACAGATAGAACCTGTTAGAGGTCACCTGTCTACAGTGACCATTTGTTTTGTTTCTCTTCAAGGTGGTCACTATACACAGGTTTAGACTGTAGTCAGCTCGACAAATAGAACCTGTTAGAGGTCACCTGTCTACAGTGACCATTTGTTTTGTTTCCCTTCAAGGTGGTCACTATATGTACACAGGTTAGACTCTAGTCAGCTCGACAGATAGAACCTGTTAGAGGTCACCTGTCTACAGTGACCATTTGTTTTGTTTCCCTTCAAGGTGGTCACTATACACAGGTTTAAATCTAGTCAGCTCGACAAATAGAACCTGTTAGAGGTCACCTGTCTACAGTGACCATTTGTTTTGTTTCCCTTCAAGGTGGTCACTATATGTACACAGGTTAGACTCTAGTCAGCTCGACAGATAGAACCTGTTAGAGGTCACCTGTCTACAGTGACCATTTGTTTTGTTTCCCTTCAAGGTGGTCACTATACACAGGTTTAGACTGTAGTCAGCTCGACGAATAGAACCTGCTAGAGGTCACCTGTCTACAGTGACCATCTGTTTCCCTTAGGTGGTCACTATACACAGGTTTAGACTGTAGTCAGCTCGACGAATAGAACCTGCTAGAGGTCACCTGTCTACAGTGACCATCTGTTTCCCTTAGGTGGTCACTATACACAGGTTTAGACTGTATTCAGCTCAACAAATAGGACCTGTTAGAGGTCACCTGTCTACAGTGACCATTTGTTTTGTTTCCCTTCAAGGTGGTCACTATACACAGGTTTAGAATGTAGTCAGCTCGACAAATAGAACCTGCTAGAGGTCACCTGTCTACAGTGACCATTTGTTTTGTTTCTCTTCAAGGTGGTCACTATACACAGGTTTAGACTGTAGTCAGCTCGACAAATAGAACCTGTTAGAGGTCACCTGTCTACAGTGACCATTTGTTTTGTTTCCCTTCAAGGTGGTCACTATACACAGGTTTAGACTGTAGTCAGCTCGACAAATAGAACCTGTTAGAGGTCACCTGTCTACAGTGACCATTTGTTTTGTTTCCCTTCAAGGTGGTCACTATACACAGGTTTAGACTGTAGTCAGCTCGACAAATAGAACCTGTTAGAGGTCACCTGTCTGCAGTGACCATTTGTTTTGTTTCCCTTCAAGGTGGTCACTATATGTACACAGGTTAGACTCTAGTCAGCTCGACAGATAGAACCTGTTAGAGGTCACCTGTCTGCAGTGACCATTTTTCTTGTTTCCCTTAGGCAGGGCTCGAAATTAGCTCCGGGCCACCAAATTTCATTGATCCTAAATTCTACTGGCCCGTTCCGGCAACCAAATATAACAGAATTTGTTATGTTTTTCTTTGTTTGGGTCCACCAGATTTAGGTTTGGGGCCACTCAAATTTGAACAATCTTGTTTTTACTTGCCCGACTGGGCCACAAGGCAAAAAGGTTAATTTCTACTTTTTGATTGCCTTAGGTGGTTACTATAAAGCTGCGTTTCCATTAGAGCGAAGTTCCGCGGCAAATTTTTTTTTTTTCAGCGAATTATTGAAAAAATCGCTCTGAGGAGCGATTTCAAAAATTTGCTTGCGAATATTCGCCATTATGAATAACACTGATTTGGTCCGTGCGAATGTTCGTGGCGGAAATTTGCCGCAGAAATTCACTCTAATGGAAATGCAGCTTAAGAGGGTTAGACTGTAGTCAGCTCGGCCAGAGAAATGTGTAACCTTTCCATTTTCATTTATCTTTATGAAATCTCCCCTGAACCGTTGTCCCTATTGTAATGTACATGTACTGTATGTAGAAGTGAAACAATGTTTCTACCAGGCCTGCTTCCCAGGAGATCCGTTGCTAGGTTACGCAAGGCACAACAAATAAATGAGAGATCCCAGCAACATATTCATGTATGCATACATATAGCTAGCATGCAAAAGTATAACAATAACTTTGTGATAGATTCTGGAAAAATTGAATAACACATTTAGGAAGTAACTCGCTGGGTTTTTTTCAATAGGGAGATTTAAAATCATGATTAAATCATAACACCAATTATGTTTTAGTTTTTTCTTTACAAAACTGTTGTTTTGACCTTTAGCGATAATAATAACAAATCATATTTGACATTTACTCAACATATGAAAGAAATTAAATTTAACGGGTTGAACCAATTTGTATTCAATTAACTTAACCTAAATAAAATTATTATTATACTTATTATATTGTTATTGCCATAGACAGAGAGACAGAGATTGGAGATAAACATGATCATATAGATCACAATAACCTAACCCTTCTCTTATGCAAAAAACTGACAAAGGCTTTTCATTTCATTGATCTGACAGGTCCACCAAGTGATACGCTAAAGTTCCATGTTAAATGAATGTCATGGCCGCGAAATTAGTAAAAATACAAAGTGCTATTTGCTAACTTGTTGCCATAAATTTGAACTCAGTTGAAACAATCCCTGGGATTTTTTTTCTTCAAATTAAATCATACATATCTCACTAACAAAGAGAAAGTTTTATCAACCAAAGCTCACTTTAAAGAGATCTAGTAACATTGTCCAAATCCTTAAAATCCAATTGGAATTCTAGCGGTTCCCTCATACCTTGTTGTATTCGTATTAACAATAAAAGCATGGGACAGGTTTCTGTTTTTCAAATTCCTCGTTCGTTAAAAAAAGATATTTACGATTGAAGTGTTCAGATGTTAAATTATCCACAGGACCGTCAAAACTGTGTACAAAGCGAGTGCAATGAGTTAGTGAATATCACTTTGCATTTTGTATCATTACTCGGCCATATAAGGTCCATTTAACTTGATATTTTCACACAACACCCAGTGGACATATCAGATCCCAATAATATACATTGTATCAACCACATCACTTTTTGCACATGTCAACAAAGTTACTAGATCCCTTTAAACTATTAGTAAGATGAAAACAAACGGGCAAAAAAAGAACCACTAGAGATGCAAGAGAGTGTGGTTGATGTAAAGTTACTTTAAAGGGATCTTGTAACTTTGTTGACATGTGCAAACAGTGATGAATGGATGATACAATGTATATTGTTGATATATCTGAAATGTCCACTGGGTATTGTGTGAAACTTTCAAGTTCAATGGACGTTATCGGCCGAGTGATGAGCAAAAAGGCAAAGGATATTCACTAACTCAATGCACTGACTTGTACACAGTTACAACTATCTGAACATTCCAATTGAAATATCTTTTCAACGAAAGGGAAAATTGGAAAAAACCGAAACCTGTCCCATGCTTCTATTGTTAATACAAATAATTATTGTTTGCACTAACTTGAGCAAAAGTTTCTATTGTTAAATTATTGTTTGCACTAACTTTCAAGTGCAAAATTTTCGCACTATGCACAAATGCACTTTTTAACACAAAACATGTCACTAAAATGTATTTTGTTATTTTCCCTCCAAGTTAGTCTAGCCATGCTCATTATACAACAAATGATAAATGGATTTTTAAACGCGTCCCTTACATAGGTTGTTCTTTTACTTGTGAACTCGGCCAAGGCCACAGTCTTCATCAAGCATTTATGCTTATAATGATATGTGGTCTCCTCTTTATTTCTTATTTTGTATTTATATGCAGATGATGTTTTCACGATGGATTGGCACCGATCAATATTTTTGTTTTGCTTACCGTATATTTTAACTAGAAACATTTTTGTCAAACAAACATGTAACTTGTTAAATATATTTGTATGATGTTTCTTTGTATTGATGTGAAAAAGTGGAAATAAAACAAACAAAGAAACAAATACAACAAGGTTTGAGGGAACCGCTAGAATTCCAATTGGATTTTGAGGATTTGGACAATGTTACTAGATCCCTTTAAGGTCTGACATTCAGTGCAAACCAATAACAGGTAACGAGGGGTGACACCAAGTAGCGCAATCAGGTAAGAGTTAATTATCTTCTGTGTAATCGACAAGAAAAGTATTCCCTACGCCTCCGAGCAAAAGAATGCTCCAAATGTCAAAAGGGGTTGCGATCTTCAACAAAATAGAAGCGGGCCAGGATGCCACTATAATACCCCCATCCTGTTTGTGTGCCTTTGTGGTGGGTTGAGTTCCCCCTGCGCCCACCGACGAGCACTTTCAATGACTCTCAAGATAGTTCACCCTCACAATAGGGCAAGCAAAAGTATTTAACTAATTGAACCCATTCAGCCTCAGGACTAATTGATTTCCAGGCTATAACATGTATTCTCCATAGACCCTAGCTTGAGTACTTTTGGGACCAGTCCCGAATGGGTTCAGTGGAGCACTTTCAATGACTTTCAAGATGGTTCCCACAATTGAAAAAAAGAACCTTTATTCCTTGAGGGGAATAATCTCTGTTTATCCTCATAATTGGACAAAAATTCTTATTTTTTACTTCTCAAATTGATAATCTGCATTATTTTGGAGATTCTTTCCAAAAATGGTCACAGTTCTTTTCTAGCTTGATATTTGTACATGTACATTGTATATGAGACAATCCCATCTCGTTTTCAACTTTATTTCTTTTTCTGTTTTTCCCCGAGGTTGTTATTAATTTCCAAAGGTTACATGTAGTACTGTAAACACTGTAAAGCTTAACCAATTCAGAAAGAGATACATGTACAATTGATTGTCAGTTACAATTAATTGTAAGTCAGATCATGTGTTCTAAATGGGCAAATTTTCTGACTTACAATTAACTGTAACTTACAAACTATTGTATCTCTTTCTGCAACGGGGCCCTGGACTGATTGATTTGGGTATAACATGTACTTTCTATAGACCACAGCCCAAGTATTTTGGGGACCTAAAGTCTAGAGTCTTGATCAAATGGGATCTTAAGTGGAAAATCACATGAACGACAAAGTCAAATGTGCAAATTTTATGGAAAAAGGTTCACAAAGTTTATAGACTAGTGTTAATGATACTTTTTATGAGACAGCACCCAGCAATGTTGCAGAGATAACTCGTAAAGACCTCATTTACGTATCATATTTCTTCCACCATAAAAACTGTATTTAATATCATTTGTTGATTTTTTTAAAAGGCACTATTAAAGACACTATTTGTTCATTGGAGATGATCATGTTTAAAGTTTGAAAGGCATACTTGTTAATTGTAGTTCAAACGTAATGTACTCTCCCTTTTATATAATGAATATTTCCCAAATAAGACATAATTGCCATCTGAACATTTTGCATTACATAGCGGAGGCTACGACCAAGATGGTATGGCAAGATGGACGTGGTGTGGTTCGAGCCCAATCCACTGCGAATTGCCCTTCAGCAAGACAATTAATCCACTATTGCTGCTCTCTACCCAGGTGTATAAATGGGGACCCGGTATAAGGAGAGGGGCGTGTATAATTGCAATTGTACTTGTATACCATCATATAGCTGCCAGAATGCATTGCTCCCAAGGGAGCAGAAAGTGCACGTCATGTGCGGATTAATTGTGAGTGTGTGTCCGATGACCGGGGTAATAATGTAAAGCGCTTTAGAGATGATTATCATTCATATTAGGGGCTATATAAATCGCAAACATTATTATTATACTCAATTTAGCCAAAAATGAACTTAAAGGCATGCCTGTAAAGTGTAAAATTCTGCCGAAAGAGACATTTGAGACTTCAATCCTACATCAATATCATTGTAAAATACAATTGAAAGATTTGTGAAAGTTTGAAAGAAAACGAACACTGTTTACCTAGTGAAAAAAGCGAATATTGAATTCATATTTTATCACCGAATACTGATGGCCTATTGTACATTTGTAGCAGTAATATTCATCTGTTGACGATATCCGCACCCGTGCATGTTTACAGACGGTGAAGAATTCATGGAATTTGCGCTCACTCGGCTCAAACTTCAATCGGGCGGAATGTTTCCCACGCTAGCTCGTTGGCCGGACGTATTCAGCTAGGACAATTGTACTTTTTTTTTAAAGCGTTGGCAACGCTTTTCAAATAATGATTTTCAATGTTAATTATCTTCATACTAAAGGGACATTTGAAAACAATCTAACCCTATTTTATTCTTCTCTTACCATAAGCTAAACAACACGGCATAAGAGAAACGAGGAAGCTCCAAGTTTTTTTCGTGGAGTTAGACACTTTACAGGCATCCCTTTAACGCCCTTCTCACTCTCACTCTCACCCATCGGTATTCAGTCAAACAGGACTCGCAATAAAGCGCTACGTTTTACGACATCTTCAAAGTTAGGGGTCATTAATATAGTCAAGTAAACGTCTACCATGTGTCTTCAGGCGCATTGGGGTGGCATCGGACTCCATTTCAGGATCTCTAGACCGCACGTCTCCATTTAAAGGTGGATCGGATTCATAAATCGAGTGGGCAATGCCACCTAGCGAACGCCTTGTGCAAGCCTTGCGCATGTTGCAAAGTACATGCTGTGTCTGTTTATAGTGTTAGGTAGTGCACACAAACTAGTCTAGTTTAAAATGGCTAACCGCCGTTAAGATTCACAATTAATCATCTAGGAGGATATATTGATTGATCATAACTTTAATTTTACAATAACTTACATATAACTTCAAAAACTGACCATGAGTCTGTATTGAAATACAGTATGAAAAATGAGCACAGAAAATAGGGTTTCTCCAGAACAACCTGATTTTCTTTGCTTATATTTTCAGAACTGGGGCGAGGTTATACAGATGGTTAATATTAAACATTAAAATATGTATCGCATTGCATTAATGTAAAGAAAAGTTTCTCCTAAATCGGAACACAATGAGCAGTAATTTTTCATGACATATATGTAGTGAAAAGTCACTGCCACTAAAAAGGGGTTTATGATCATCATTATAATAAGTTAATCAAGGACACGGGTACCGGCAGATTAGTGTTGAAATTTAAACTAAGGACATTCAAAATGAACCAAAATTAATCAAGAAGAAAGAATTTGTTAAAGGTGGTCTCAGGGACCGGTCTCAGTGACAGAAAAAGCACTATTTTCTTCAGGGCTTCGCCCCTCAGAAAAGTGCTTTTCCTGTCACCTCGGAATCCATAATTTCAACTAGAGGCTCTCAGTGCATGGTATATTTGTTTAGTATTCAATTACACAGGACAAGGGCAATACAAGGACATAGATGCCTGAGAAAACAATAACGTTATTGGCATTAATACAAGAACTAGTGAAAAAAACAATTCACATGAAGTCAATGTTGTATAAAAATGTGTTTGCAAATTGAAGTGGGCGTTCAGAAAAGCCTTGGGTGACAATACCAGCCAATCATTTAACCCACTCAATGCCATGGTCAATCTGTGGATTTATTACTTAACCTCTTGAGTGCCGTGGTCGACACTAGTCGCAACACTTATAGAATAAAATGCACACAGTAATAATAATATAAACATTTATAATATAGCGCAGCTACTATAAATATATACTCTACTGCGCTTTATTTAATTATTTAATTATTATTACCCATGGTCATCAGGTACATTTCAAACCCAGACAATGATATTGCATACTTTCTCAACTCCCCGGGGAGCATACTAGCCGAGCTGCCACTGATGATGGCGCTAAGGCTAATTAACGCCCGACCATGGTACCCATTTATACACCTGGGTAGAGAGCTGCAATTGTGGATTAATTGTCTTGCTGAAGGACAAACGCAGTGGGCCTACACAGGGTTCGAACTAGTAGACTAGTGATGAATGAATTGTACTGGCACTTGACTTCCAAACGAAGCTTCCATTCACTGTAGCTAAATGAGTGGTTAAGCCAGGGCACCACACTTACCTTTTTTGTTAGTGGCCCGGTCGGGCCAGTGAAATAATTTCTTTCCCATTTCTGGTGGCCCGAAAGAAAAATTAACTTGCCCGTAAATTGAATTTCATAACTAAACTTAACTATTCAAAATTTCACTCTTTCCTGATCAAAACTGTGATTATAGATGCAGCATGACACAGAACAAGAGAACAAGATTTTTTCTAATTTTGTCAATGTCGGGTCGAGAATCTGCTTGCCCTATCGGGCCACCAAAATATGACTTTCATACATTTTGCTGGCCTGGCATGCAATTTCACTGGCCCCGGGCCAGGGGGCCAGGGGGCCAGTGCGAGTGTCGAGCCCTTGGTTAAGCCATTCAAGAAATCAATTCTCATGAACTAGGTTTGAAGTCGAGTCTTTAAATTCAGTTTAGCACTCAGAACCAGGCAGGAATTAATTATTTATTTTAGGGGGCTACTTTTCCAATCTGAAGGATATCAAAAACAAATTCACATATAAATACCCTATGGTAATTTTAGGGGCTACCTACTGATATCAGAGGGCTATTTTAAAAATTAAGGGGCAAAATCGCCCTCAGCCCCCGTATATTTCATAATATGTGAGTGTTGAATGAACTATACCTGGCTATGCTAGGTCGAACTTCCTTCCTATTCAGTGTAGACAACTGCGGGGATTAAGCTCTTCGTGTTAACTTGTCTGAAGAATCTCATCTTACGTACACTGTCTTGTCTAGACAGATTTGGATCAAATAGATCATTTTAATTCAATTTGGTACCTCAGAGGGTTAAAGTGGTCCATTAAAGGGTACCACCACCCCAAAATAATATTCTATAAATTTAACAAAAAAGGTAATATTTTTAGTAGTCCATTCCATCAACAAGTTCAGAAGTTTAATCAAGACACTCGACTTCTCATTTACCGAGGTGAACTTCCTTTCTACTTATTGTCAACAAATGTGAAATCAAGCTATTCATGTAAACTTGTCTAAAGAACTGGATCGAGTCGCTTCAACAAAATTTATTTTGGCACTCAGATGGTTAATGGATCCCTTTAACAAGGTAGTACACATCGCAGGTTGGAACGACATGTAGGAAATGACTGTGTGAGGTTGTGAGCCCAAGACAATGTAACTTCAGGCCAACTGCTCGCAACCATAATAATTTCCTTTCACAAACTTGACAATTTCATCACGGAGGTATAAGCAGGGATATATATAAAATGTATGAGAAAAGTACATTGACTTCAGATTTTGTGACCCGCATTATTTTACCGCTTTGAATAAAGAAAAAAAAAACATTAAGTGTGCACTAGTCTTACTGTATGTACAAAATTTGCAACTACCCTTTGTAACTGAGTGTCTGTTCTTGTATTGTACATGAAAACCTACTGTTACAGGGGAAAAATTAATATTTATTTTTGGGGGGCTACTTTGCAAGCTTGCCTGCATGAAAATAACATGAAATTTGTTTTGCATTGAACCCTATATTTTCCGGGGCTCTTTTTGGCATTTCGGGGGTGAATTTGCCCCGAGTCCCCCGTGTATTTGTTTCACTGCTATCACTAGCTTATTATCTTGTAAGTGGGTGGTGGATTGAATCAATTTGTGAATTCACAGAGAAACTTGCAATTTTGATGAGAAGGAGATATTAACAATCTGTGGCCATTTTGTATTTAAAATTAATTTGTGAAAATATTGATTTACTCTAATATTATTTTATTTAAATTAATGAGACTTATTGTTTTAAAAAGGGGGTCTCTGATTCTTAGCTTTATTCTCAATTGTACATGTACTGTATGTACATAAATGCTTATAAATGTTGATAATCAGATGTTTTTATCATATGAATCTGATTAATTGTTATGAATTGTGATATTGTGAACCCATTGATTTGGAGCAATACAATATTGGATTTGAATTTGAATTAACTCATCACATCTAATGGCCACTTTGGGGGTGGGGGCTGGGCCATGCAAGACTGCAAAAGCTTTGATACATGTAGATGAAAATAATAAAATGTCTGTCCATCGACATCTAAATTTCCAAGATCGTCAAGGTCAAACCTCGGCCCTTACCTTTACTCTCTATGGCTTCCACACACTTGGTGACCACTATGGGGGCGGGAGACTGCGCTGGGTCAAACTGGTCAGCCAAACTCTGACTAAATACATTGGCTGCACAGGAGAACAAATGTTTAAGAGAGAAAAATTATATTTTCTATGAAGTTCTGCAAAGTATCGTTTCAGACATTCATCTGACTAAATATCTTTGCTGCAGAAGAGAAGAAAACATTAAAAGACAGTGTGACAATTATTTCTACAACTACACATTGCACAATATGTAATGTACATGGCTTCTACACACTTGGTGACCTCTATGACTATGAGGGTGGCTGACTGCACTGGGTCAAACTGGTCACCAAAACTGTTGACTAAATACATTGGCTGCACAGGAGAAAAATGATTAAGGGAGAAAATTATTATTTCTATTCAACAAACAAATCATGTCTTGAGGAAAATTGCAAATAAAATAAGGAGTTTTTAAATCAAGGGTGCATTTCTATCAAAGAATTATAAAGTACAAGGAATCAGGAATTGTCTTATATCTTTGAATGAGGACCTTGAAGCAATATATGTGAGCTGAATGTCAATGTAATAAATGCAGACAGCCTTGCAGTATTTTTCCAGGTTAACTTGTTACGCATGCCATGAATTATTATGTTTCTAACCTCTAGGCAAGAGACTTGACGATGGGAACAGGTTGGTATACATGTACAGTATACTGCATAACACCGAGCAAGTGTGCGTTGCAAATCGTGCGCAGGGCAATGTAGGAATTAGGGGCTACTTTTCCAATCTGATGGATATCCAGAATTTTTTTATGTAATACCCTAAGGTACTTTTAGGGGCTACCTACTGATTTCAGGGGGCCATTTTGAAAATTAGGGGGCAAAATCGCCTTCAGCCCCCGTATATTTCCTACCCTGGGTTAGGGTTAGGGTTAGCAGGGCGTTCACAAGATGGCACTGTGCATATGATTTACGAATCCAAGCTACCTTTAATCTTAAAACATGATTATTTATCTCTCAAGTACAAAAAATGACTTAGCGTCATCGTTAGCGGCCTTCTCTTTCTCAACCATGATATTCAGACAGCCTTGTAGTAGTTGCCCAGGGGGTGTTTCACAAAGATCCTAAGTTGAACTTAACTCTAAGTTGGACTTAAAAAGTATGGAAAGCCGTTAGTTTCATTGAATTTTGTTTGTAACAGTCCTGTAAATAGGCATAAAATGTAGCTTCAAATCATTCATACATGTATTTGTCTATTACCAAGGCGATTTCATGTTCTTCATGTAAAATGTATGAAAAGTCTAAAATACTTGCACGAGTGCTTATGAATATATTTTATTCCAAGGCTACAAATGGCTTTCCATACTTAGATTTGAGTTCAACTTAGGATCTTTGTGAAACACCCCCCAGGTCAACTTGCTGTGCATGCCATGAATTAGTATGTTCGTAACCTCAAGGCATAAGATTTGACAATGGGAACAGGTTGGCATGTATATACAGTATACTGGATCAAACTAGACAGCTAAGAAGGTATGCTGCTAATTTCTTTCGTTTTCACACACAACTAGTGACAACTTGAATTGCTGAGAATATATTTTTTCACATACAATTAGGGAGAACTTGAAAGCTAAGAATTTATTTTTTCACACACAATTATTGAGAATAACGCTGTTAGGTAAACAAAAAATCCCGGCCCGTTCTCGGATCGTTAGAATTCTATATCGCTAACGAGATCTCGGATCGGATCGGATCTCGGAGAAAAAAAATATTGCAATTTGCTCTGAAAAAATGCAGCGTTGTAGACTCATCTTTCTTGTTTTATATGGCAAAAATATTAATAATAATGACGTTTCGAGGCATGTACATATCAATTTTTACGGAAAAATAATATTCAGATTATTCAGAGTTTCGCAAGAAAAGTATTTTTTCGATGGTTTGTTCGGCATCGCACCACACGTTTCACAGAAACTCAACCCGCCAATCGCGTGGAAAACCGCGCTTGTGAGCCACTGCCGGGCCACTGCCCTCAAAAATCGGCTATAAATTACCCTTTTAGGGAACCACACAATTCTGGTAATCTACTTACATGATAAAATGGCATCTGAAAGCCGAACAGAATACAAAATAACCCCCCAAATCAAAGACAAAACTGCTGAATTATCGATATATTTCCAAAGAAAAAAAATCGGATTACGGACGGCTAGGCCTCGAGAGAACTCCAATGAGTTAGCTAGCTATAGCTTGCATGCACATGCAACAAGTTATTAGGCGTTAATTTGGTCGTATTACTTTGCGTGTGTTATGGTGAACGTTTTTTCTTACGCGAGATCCATCCGCCGAAAATTGGGGAATTCCCGGCGGCGGATCTATATCTGCACACGCAATTATACAAGCAAACGGGAGCGGTGTAGTAATTTTTTATCAATATTTTGCGCAATTGTTTTCATTGTTTAGGGGCATATTTTTGTTTCCGCCCAGCTATCAAACGCCAAGAAATCATGTAAGTAGAATATCAGAACATTTTTAAATGTGCAAATGACAATAAAAACGTATTCAGAGCCACATTTTGAATGCACTGGCTTATTAGCTCGATCATACAGACATCCAACAGACGTCTCCCCTCGAGTATCGGCGTAACTTTGATTGCACATCCGTCCACAACATCGTTCAAATGACTAGCAATTTCGCGCATCCTGTTCAATTTTCGACTGCAAAACGAACTGACGAACCAAGAATTTCTCCAAAATAACCACTCATAAAGTAAACAATATTGATTTCCCCATTTCTTATTTAAATTACACTACTTAATGGACTGTCAAACATTCACATGTTCAATTATCACTGGAGAAAATGGGTCGGCAAAATCTTCCGATATTTTCTACCAAGAAAAAATATTTCTCGGATCCGTCTCGGAATCGGCTCGGAAGCCATTACCGCCGGGATCTCGGATCGGATCCGGATCGGATAACAGCATTAATTGAGAACTTGAGCCTTATTAATTAAAATGCTGCAAATGTATGCAATTTAATACATTACATGTACATGTACAGGTGTGTACATTCGTATGTGGGCACAGACTACTACTGTACAGTGTATTCATGTATGTACATGCCTTTACACAGTAATGTGTTCAGTTTTTACTGAACAATAGTTCTAAATGGTCCAATTGAATTAGGGAGACAAAATATGTATTACCAACATGATAAGTAGTGATAAAGTGAAATACAAACAGCTAGTAACAGGCAGAAAGAAATAGAAAGAGATGAGAACATAATACATTCACTTGGGACCCCAAGGAAGAACAGCGGTTTTGTCTTTTTTTATTCTGCTGAATTGGGTCAATCCCCCATTGCACTTCATTGCTGTATTTATTGTTGTGATTTCGGAAATAAACAAACAAACAAACAAACAAACAAACAAACAAACAAACAAACAAACAAACAAACAAACAAACAAACTGTACATGCATGTAGTGCAATTAAACTAGACAAACACAGACAAACTGTGGATTCCAACATGTAAGGTAGTAAATAAATGAGATACAGAGAGCTGGTAATTATAGGAAGAAAGATGGCTCTATAGCCACATGAAGACATTACACCAGTGCTCAAAATTAGCATAGGCCCGCTGGCCCGGGGCCACTAAAAATTAGCTCCGGGCCACCAAATTTCATTGATCCTAAATTCTACTGGCCCGTTCGGGCAACCAAATTTAACAGAAATTGTTATGTTATTCTTCGTATGGGGCCACCAGATTTAGTTTCCGGGCCACTCAAAGTTGAACAATCTTGTTTTGACTTGCCCTACTGGGCCACAAGGCAAAAAGGTTCATCTCTAGCATTGCATTACACTCATGAATGTAAATACGTATGTAGTGCAGTTGAACTATTAAGAGACAAAATATGGATTATAAAAAAGGTAGTGAATGACAAAGCTAGTAACAGGCAGAAAGATATAGAAATGGAGACATTACATGTACACTCACTAATTGAATAGAGGAACAAAATATGTATTAAAAGGTAACTAGGTAGAGCAGGAGAGCTCGCAAGAGAGAGAGAGAGAGATACAGTGAGCTGGTAATATGCAGAAAGATACATGTAGCTCTAGTCTCTAGAGAAAGAGAAATAGAAAAAAAATCACACTCACTACAGCCCAATTAAAATCAGAAATCTGGGCGGTGCATACTATTTATAATGATGAGACAGTGGTCATTAGTTTACGCATTTCACCCAGGTGTGTACTACACTGAATATGACTAGTTTCACTTCCCTCAATCCGCGAATAGCTCATTACAGGAAATTTAAAACAAAATTTGTTTCAGATTCTAAAAAACATAATTTAGTTTCATACATGCAGTCATCATCATGTAGATCTTAATATATATCTACATGTACACAAGGCAGAACTCCATACTTGTTTTGCTAGTGGCACTGTTGGGCCAATTAGTCTTTGGCCCTAAATTAAATTGTTCAGGCCAAATAATTACTTTTCATTTGTAAACTAAATATCATTCAAAACCTCTCACCCTAAATTTATCAAACCTGTAATTACTTTTGCGGCTTGATATAAATAATTTGTTCATTCTGTCATTGTAAGTTTGAAAATCTTCTTGCCCTATCGGGCCACCAAAAGGAAGACTTTTAGTATGTTGTGCTGGCCAAACATAATATTTCATCATCATCATCATCATCGTCATCATCGTCATCATCGTAATTATCGTCATCATCATCGTCATCATCATCATCATCACCATCATCATCACCGCCATCATCATCATCATCATCATCAGGATCCATCATCACCATCATCATCATCATCATGACTATCTCACCTCGTATAGCACTGTCCCTCCGAGGCCTCATGGTGGAAGGGTCACAAGCTGGTACTCCGGTAGCTGCGCAGGTTCGATGGAAGATACATCCACAATCTATCAAAGGTAAATAACAAAAAACAGACCATCAGATTGTTGTACAATTACGGAAATGAATCATGAAAATAGAAGTCTATGCTTCCTTGACGTTTGGAAGTCATAAGTATTAAGCCGTTAGTGCTGTAGCTGCACATGTTCGGTGGAAAATACTCCTGCAATCTATAGAAGAACCAAAACATTATAAGCAGGGCTCGACACTCGCACTCCTCAAGAGGCCTAAAGAGGCTTAAAGTGATCATTAAATTAGTCAAATTCAACCAAAACCACTTAGAACTTCTACAAATTTCTCTTATACGTATGCAACTTTTTGTTTGGCTTGTGATAACAGAAGAAAATGAAAAGGGTTTGATTTTGTTTATTGTCTCCCTAATTATGATTGAATTGAAAAGTGTTCTGGAATGATTTTTCAATTCTAGTTAAATTAAATTGAATGGGCAGTAGGTGAAAAAATATGACATGTACCCATTTTCACTTTTTTGTCTTCATAATTAGGTTAACAGTTTCTTTTTCTACCAAACCATAATCACACATCATTCAGAAAAAATCTTACAACTAATATTACTGGTAAGAAATCTCAAAATTTTGGAAAAATCGAATGAAGTTACTGGATCACTGAACAGTAACATAATCTGTTGCATATTATGGTACCTGAAATATTTACTATGCAAACAGATACCTAGTTCACAGTTCGCGTTATATTATTTAATTATGAAACAATCACATTTTAGCAGAATATAATCCCTCTTCAAGTTGGATTTAAAGGAAACCATCACCCACAAATAAAATTCTTATAAATGAAAAGTAATTGTTTTGGTAACATCCATTCCACCTGCAAGTTCAGAAAATTCTATTGTCTAGGATCTACACATTTTATAGTCTCCAAACATACAGTAAAAGGTTTTGGCACTTACAGAACATGAGACCCTGTTATTAATTTAAAAGTTCCATAAGTTCAAGTGATTAATTACATTATTTATTAAATAAACAACCCTTTGCAAAGTGTTGGACAGATCTACATGTATTTATTCTCAAATAACGTAACTGAAACATACAATGTAAGCCTGTGTTGTTCTTTGTGTGGTGGTCCCCTTTAAGTCGTTATGAGAAGAAGAAAAATGACATGCTTACTACATGTGTGTCCACCACTTGAACATGTGCTGAGCATCAAGCATTTTATAATAAGCCGAGAATTTTTCCAATGTTTCATTATGTCACATTTCTTTCAGTATAGTTTTGCCTGTGGCATACAAATTATCAAATGACATGAAACAGATTCACATTGTTGCACTTGACAAACGAGACATTAATAATTTTCTACACATGATAAGTCTATTGAAGTGTGATGAATGCTGTCATAGCTGCCCAGCATGCTTAACATCTTTATTAAATCATGATGTATTGCTTATTGTTTGATTGCAAATTTAATGAAATTGTGGCTGTATATAAATAAATAAATAATTATGACCAGGAGCAAAACTACAGTAATTGATCCCCATATTATGTGCCAAACATGACATAAAAATACTGAATACATTCAAGTTATTCAATTGATTGTAAAGACATCTTTTTTTGTTTTGCTTAAATTGCCAGTCAAATTCAGGTTCTCCTACAATTCAGCACAAAAACCACCATTTATCTCATCATTTTTAAACCAACACTGACGGTAAACCATGAAGCCATTCCAACTGAAACATTCCACATCTAATTTGAACTTTGTATAATCTGTGCCAAATATTAAAACACAAGTGCACAGTAGGAAATTGTGAACTTAATAATTATGTGAATACTCAACAAGTCTTTGTCTTTGTTTGTAAATCTCTAAAAAATAAATAAATAAAGACTGGAAGATAAAGTGAAGTAGGCCTACGTCACGTCCTTGTTGTACTAAATCGAACAAGAACTTGCCGCACTTATCGCACCACTGAAGGTTGGAAAACATTCTACTCTTTTCAAATAAGTCAGACTAATTTCCTTTAGAATTTCATTTATCACACCATAACACGGTGTAAAGGAGAACTGAGCAGATTTTTTTTTTTCCAGCTACAGTACCATAAACACATCACATAAAAATGGAAAGTGTAAAACTCACGTGAGCATTCGAGTCCTTGTTGCACTAAACCGAACATGAACTTGCCGCACTTATCGCACCACTGCAGCGTGGAGAACGTCCTCTCTCTCAGTCGGTGTTCGTTCTGAGGGTTGGTGCCTAGAAAAAGTACAATATTAGAAGACATTAATTCACAAATTTGTCAGATTTTCAAATAACAACAATTTCAAATTTTCTGAACTGATGAAGGAGAATGATGTTTTCTCTAACGCGGAGTAAAGAAAAATGATTACAAAGTCACGATTATTCACATTTTCACAAAAAATAATTTCAAATTTTCCCAATAGATCAAGTGGACTATCATTCTAGAGCGGTAAACAAAAATTATTACGCACAATTATTCAGATTTGAAAAAAAAGATACATACGTAATCTCACATTTGTTTGATTGTTTTCTCTAGAGCGTTGTTTATAAAAATGATGCAAAAATACTGCTGAAAACTGCTTATCTACTATAATAATGCGTGTATAATAAAATGAGAGTCGATATAGGGCCTAAATTTTTTATCCTAGCAGAATCTTCTTCAGAGGCTAACTAACGAGGAAACATAAAATACATAATACTATATACTAAACATGATACAAACACATGCATACGGCTAAGGAAGGGGGCGGAGACATAGAACAATAAAGAGGCTGTGAGTGGCCAATCAAACTGGGCTGTGATTGGAGGGAACACACACAAATCAGAGGTCAGGTCTCCTTTTGCGCGCGGTCACGTTAAGCCACGCCCCGTTAATCATGATTAGCGAGTCACCGGACATTCACACATGAAACGACCGTGATTCTTTAGTCAGCTCTCGTACGAAACGATGCTCAAACCCCCCGTTTCGTTAATCATGATTCTCTATACGTCGTTTCGTTAAGCGATCGTTCAGACACACAATTTCCGACAATTTCCGTCGTATAGCTAATCAGGAGCCGATTCTTTAGTCAGCTCCTGATTAGCTATACGATGACATTTTTGTGTGTGAACACGGGGTGTGAGTGATGAGGTAGGATTAGTGAAGAGTGAAGAGAGTTTATAAAAAATGATAAACACAGTCAGGATTATTAAGATTTTCAAATCATCTAAAATATACCCAACAGATGAAGCAAACTGATTTCTCTAGAGTGGTGCAAACAAAAAATTATCACAAGGAACACATTCATAAGCACCTAAAGATACCTATTATAAATTCAATGAAGGAATTAATTTTTAATTTAGCTGGTTGCCCATATATGTATATACTGGATATATGCAATTCAAATTTGACATTACAGACATGTTGGTTGTCCGGCGGCAATCTTTACTTGCTCCGCGCAGGGAAAACATTTTTTTGTATTGTTGGGGGGGGCTACATTTCAAACTTGCCTGCATGAAAATAGCACTCCAAAATTGGATTTGCATGGAACTCTATACATCTATGCAATTTTACAGGGCTCTTACATGTATATATGGTTTTCCAGGGCTCTTTTATGGTTTTCCGGTGCTCTTTTTGCCATTTCAGGGGCGAATTCGCCCCGAGCCCCCGTGTATTTTTTCCACTGGCTCCGCGCCATCAGCCAAGTGCTGCTGTTGAACCCTACCAGCATTTATCAGGAAATTCAAGATTTTCCCCAAGTTATTTATTTTTATAAATTTAATGTCAATCATAGACATTTCTTGGAATATGTTGTGTGTTTGTACCAGCATCTGTAAGAGAGAGAAACTGTGCCAGTGTGCCTGGAAGCATGTCACAGGAGACCTGGGACGTGACCCTGGAAGATTTTAACAAGATTTTAAACACTGCACCACGTGGCGTATATATGTACCTCATTCAGTACAGATAGCATTTAAAAACACTCAGAAAAAAGAAAAAAAACACTTAACAGGCAAAAAAATAGAATAAATAAAAATACGAATTGCCAATTAAACATCTCTCAAAATCATAAAAGAACATCCCCACCCCCCCCCCCCCCCCCCTTATTTCCCACAAGGTTTCATGTAAAACAAATTTAAGACTGATCAATATTTTGAAGTATGTAAGTACATTTTGGGGGGACAAGTACATTTTCTGTTTGGGGAAGTAAAATTAGAAGAAAAAAAACAACAAAAGTTAGTGTGGAGGCTTCGGGTTAACTCCTTGAGTGCCACTCTCAAATTTTTGCGAGTTACTATACACACAAATGCCATAGAGCATTCAAATCCCTGGCACTCAAAGTGTTAAACAATGAGTGCTTAAATGTTGCTTGTAAGTATCGGTTTCCATGGTGGTGTATATAATATTCTTGGTTTGCGGTTGCACCATGTGAGAGGGGAGGATTGGTGAGTCCTGAAAAGGACTATGGAGAGTCCTGAAAAGGACTATGGTAGTCCTAGAAAGGACTGTTGGTGTAGTCCTGAAAAAGGACTGTTGGTGTAGTCCTGAAAATGAGTGCTTGTACTCACAGTTCGGAGCGATTGGAGGAGATTCTTTGTGTCCCGATCTGGTCATTGACTCTCCCCAACACAACTCATCCCGAGCTATCAGAATGCACTGCTGATGGAACTTGTCTAGGACACTGATTGTCTGTACAGAAAACAACAGGAAATAAAAGGTAGTGAAATTAAACACAGCTCAATTCATTGATTCTTCCCAACACAACTCATCCCGAGCTATCAGAATGCACTGCTGATGGAACTTGTCTAGGACACTGATTGTCTGTACAGAAAACAACAGGAAATAAAAGGTAGTGAAATTAAACACAGCTCAATTCATTGATTCTTCCCAACACAACTCATCCCGAGCTATCAGAATGCACTGCTGATGGAACTTGTCTAGGACACTGATTGTCTGTACAGAAAACAACAGGAAATAAAAGGTAGTGAAATTAAACACAGCTCAATTCATTGATTCTTCCCAACACAACTCATCCCGAGCTATCAGAATGCACTGCTGATGGAACTTGTCTAGGACACGGATTGTCTGTAAAGAAAACAACAGGAAATAAAAGGTAGTGAAATTAAACACAGCTCAAATGAATTGAAGGTCAACAAATCTGGTTATTTTTCACTCTAGCCCAATTCATTGATTCTTCCCAACACAACTCATCCCGAGCTATCAGAATGCACTGCTGATGGAACTTGTCTAGGACACTGATTGTCTGTACAGAAAACAACAGGAAATAAAAAGGTAGTGAAATTAAACACAGCTCAAATGAATTGAAGGTCAACAAATCTGGTTATTTTTCACTCTAGCCCAATTCATTGACTCTCCCCAACACAACTCATCCCGAGCTATTAGAATGCACTGCTGATGGAACTTGTCTAGCGCGCTGATCGTCTGAAAAGAAAGAAAAGAAAAAAGGCGATGACATTGAAATGACTAGAAAAAAAAATGAAGAACACAAATGTATAATGTAGTTGCATGTATCTTATGATTGAGCTAGAATTGGTTCATTAATTCTTCCAACATAACTCATCCCGAGCTATTAGTATGCATTGCTGATCTAGCACGCTGATGGTCTGAAACAATGCAGGAATTAATTTTCAATTTTAGGGGGCTACTTTTCCAATCTGATGGATATCCCAAAAAAACTCACATAATAGTAAATACCCTATGGATGGTAATTTTAGGGGCTACCTACTGATTTCAGGGGGCTATTTTGAAAATTAGGGGGGAAAATCGCCCTCAGCCCCATATACATATAGTTACTGATGCAGGTTTTGCTTACTAAAATTCAGTTTGACCAAACTGTACTCTCTTTACCAGAACTCAACTATCCATTTAATATGCATTGCTGGAGAACAAGACACTTGTCTGATATACTGATACACTTCATCAAATAAAAGGAGGCACATATAAAAGGTTACATAACTCTACTAAAATAGAGTGTAGTTAATCAGTTTCCATTAATTGGGAGTGCTGGTATAGGAATAAAACTTTCCATGAAATACTTCAGAAGATTCAAATTATGTAAAAAAACATTCTCATATTATGAAAGCAGAATCTAGAGCGATCCTCGGACCACAACACTTTGCTGAAGGAGGCACACAAAGACATAATAAGGCAATGCTCTAAATTGGCACAAGCCCTTTGGTCAAGGGCCACTAATAATTATCTTCTGGCCACTAACATTTCATTACGGTAGTTAAATTCTACTTGCCCAAATATAACAGAATTATTAATGTTTTTCTCTGCTTGGGGCCAACAGATTCAGGTTTCGGGCAGATCAGAGAACATTTTGTATATATATTTGTACAAAGTTCCCAACTGGGCCATGAGGAAAAAGGGGTTAATTTCTAGCATTAGATGAGGCAAAGGACGAAATGCGCTCATCACTTGGCGTCTAAATATAGATCTTGGAAAGCAAACAAAGTTTGGACAGAAACTCACATGACTGCACTAGGAGCACATGGCTGTGTCCGTCCCTCACATTGCATTTGATTTCCAGTAATTGGCAAGTGCTGGTACATTATTTCCCATGAAATATTACATATCTTGCTCAAATACTCAATTAGTTATAAAATGTAAGTAACACATTCTCATACACCGAAAAGTTGATGCTAGTATTTAAAGGTAAAGGACGGAATGCACTTAATATATATACGTGTATGTAGCTTTACATACTAGTAAAGGTAAAGGACGGAATGTACTTAAAGGGATAGTTGAGTTTGGGTAAAAAGAGTATGTGTTTTGGTCAAACTGAATTTTAGTAACCAAAACATGCACCATTACATTAAAAACTAACAGTTATAACTCCACCATGCTCGAAAGGAATACAAAATAACAAATGACTAAGTAAAATGCCTGATATATCCCTAAGTTGATTTGTATCCTTCGGGTTTATGCAGGTTATACTAGCTTCTGACCATTCTGGCAATGAGAATTAAGGGGTTTCAGGGACGAGCACCGTTTAGGGTTTTCTATAGCTCAGTCAGAAGAGCACCAGTCTAGCAATCCGGAGGTCTCGGGTTCGAATCCCGTTGGAATCCCATTTTCTTTGCCTTCTTTTAATCACTAAAAAAAGAGCCGTTAAAACTCAAGAGGGCACCCTCTCAAAACTCATTGGTTTCATCCATTTTAAATAAAATATTGTGCATGTGATGTTTTGTTGAAATAGTGATTTGATAGAGACATAATCAACAACTATTTAAAAACATCTTTTGTTAATTTTTGAAAAGAGGAAGCAGTTCAAAAAAATTATTAACGGCTGGTTCAATATTCTCCAATAATTGTGGGGCCCCACATTTATTACGAATGGTTATGTTTATGGATATTTCAGCCATTTCTGAACCGATTTTGATCAAATCAAGTTCATTCCATCATTAAAATATTATGCTCTTTCAAATTTGACACTCAGTTTTTCATTATCTCACAAAAAAATTATTATGTGTAGCGCCGTCTATACCAAAACTCAACTATCCCTTTAATGAATGTAGCTTGACCTAAGTTAGTAAAGGTAAAGGATGGAATGTACGTAATGTATGTAGCTTTACATACTAGTAAAGGACAAGGACGGAATGCACTCAATGTATGTAGCTTTACATACCTGGTACTAGTAAAGGTAAAGGATGGAATGCACTCAATGCATGCAGCTTTACATACTACAGTACTAGTAGGTAAAGGACGGAATGCACTCAATGTATATAGCTTTACATACTAGTACAGGGAAAGGACAGAATGCACTTAATGTATGAATTGGGAAATGCTGGTACACATTCATTACAAATTCCCATGGAATATCATCTTTCAACATCTTGCCCAAAAATGAATGTAATTGATACATTGATTCTCATCACCAAAAAAAAGATAAGTACATTAAAGGGAACTACCACCCCAAAATAATATACTTATAAATGAAATGCATTAGTTTTAGTAGTCCATTCCACCAACAAGTTCAGAAAAATTGGTTTCCAGACAAATTATATTTTTGAAAAAACATCACGTTCCTATAGTAAATGTTCATGGGTCTGCAGACAGACTAGTCTACTATTGTCTAGGACGTACATTGTACGCGTTTACTGTGGTTCTACTTTCTCCAAACGTACGCAGGTATATAATTCGTGTTATCGCAAACGTTTGGCGCTTACGGAACCATCTGCCCTGTTGGTTCCGTGAGTTTTGGTAATTGCATTGTTTTTTAATAATACAAACCTTTGCAAAGTGATGAACATCTATTTGATATCAAACAATGGTACCAAAACATATATGTATTTAACCCTGTTATTCTTTGCGTGGTGGTCCCCTTTAAAGGTAATTCTACATGTAGGTAAAGGACGAAATACCAAAGTGCACTTCACAAAGTACAACAAATTTAATTAATCCACAATAAAAAACAGAAAAAAGCTAAGTACATGTAAATGTAAAGGACAAAGAACCGAAGAGCACACTATAACAAAAATATGAATGTAATTAATCTAATGTAAACAACAAAGGAAAGGTAAAGGATGGACTGTACCCATATGAATGTAATTAATCTAATGTAAACAGCAAAGGAAAGGTAAAGGATGAAATGTACCCATCACTCAATCAATCAATTAATAATAATAATAGGTTTGATTTAGCAAATAATACGATACACTATCATCATTTATAATTTGTGTGTTTAGTATAAGTTTTGGCAGTAAATTGTAGACCGACAATGGTGCGCTTAGAAACAACCGTATTAAGCCCCTAATAAATGTTGTGTATTATTATTATTATCTCTAAGCGCTTTACACTGTTACCCCGGTCATAAGATACGATTCAAACCAGCACACATTGTGTGCACCATCTCCACTCCTTGGGGAGCATTCCTTCCAAGCGGCTCATGGGCATTGGGAAGATCGTTCACATAAATGCTTTCACCTCCTACCGGGTCCAC
Organism: Echinarachnius parma; assembly: GCA_037951105.1. Lineage (NCBI taxonomy): Eukaryota > Metazoa > Echinodermata > Echinoidea > Clypeasteroida > Echinarachniidae > Echinarachnius > Echinarachnius parma. The sequence goes on along the minus strand of JBAMJV010001321.1, from coordinate 17,296 downwards.
ATTTATACACCTGGGTAGAGAGCAGCAATTGTGGATAAATTGTCTTGCTGAAGGACAAAGGCGGTGGGCAGGGTTTGAACTCGGGATCTCAATCTTGCCACACCACCATGGGCGTCGATACTTACGTAATACCCATTCATCAGGGGGGGATGAATGAATAGATCATCCCCTTGATGAATGGGTATCAATTACAGATTGACGCCCATGCACACCACATCCACTCTAATTAAGGAGGGAAGGCAAAAAAGGTTTGATAGAAACTGGCTAAGTTAAGTTTTAAAAGTAAGTTATGTGTCCAATTATCGTAACTACCATGGCAACAGCTATAATGCTCCATGCTGATTGGCTGTTGACACGATAGTTATGTACAATAATTGGACATTTACAACAATTTGAAAAGTTTCATGAAAAAGGTCTCTGATCCCTTAACTCTTTGTGCGCTTCGTTCGACTTTAGTCACAAACAGCGGCGCGCTTCGTTCGACTTTAGTCACCGACAACGATGCGTGCGACGCGCGCGCGCATACAATAAACGATGTGTGCGGCACGCGCCTAAAATAATCTGGCGATGGGGGGATCTACTGCACAGCGCACAAAGAGTTAAGGCCCAGTCACACCGCCACTTGAACCGAATCCAGGCCAACCTCACACCGACAAATTTTGGGTCCTTCGAAATAATATAAATTTGGTGATGGCCGAATGCAAGTTTTGTTTTAATTATATGTTTGGGATTGCGTCGCTCTGTATTCCGTGCCCAAGTTTAGTCTAAATTTGGCATTGAGACAAACAACCAGTAGCCCACTTGCAATTGTTGTAAGTGTCCAATTATTGTAACTACCATGGCAACAGCTGTAATGCTCCATGCTGATTGGCTGATGACAAGAAAGTTACAATAATTGGACTCTTACAACAATTGCAAGTGTTTTTATGAAATGGGCTACAGATTAGTGGTCTTCTATAGACAGGTGGTCACTAGAGCAGGTTTGACTGTCTCTGAATAATATTTACCTGTAAGAATTCCTCGTTGATGGCTATTAATTTGGCTCCGTCGATATCTCTGGCTTTGAACAGCTCCCCGTAGCGGTACATGTTGGTGACGGCCATCCAGTTCAACACATCCTCCACTCCCCAGTAATCAACAAACTGCAAGGCAATGCAATATATATGAAAACAGAATGGCTTAAATACACTGCCAAGATCAGTAACATTAAGCTATTGGAAACTTTGCACTATCCCCAATCTAAAATAATCAAAAGACTTTAACTCGGGCAAAGCAACAAGTAATAATGATAATAAAATAAATAGAAAGTTTCACAATGTTCAGATTCAGTTAGCTTTCAAATGAAATTAAATGTTTGAATAAAATGTGATGTCCAATTGAAGTTATTTTACAATTACAAAGCTTCTATTGTCAACAAACATTACATAATTAAGTTAACATTATGTTTTAACCCATTCAGGACTGGTCCCAAAAATACTTGGGCTGGGGTCTGTGGAGATTGTGTATTTTAGCACCAAAAAAATCGTCTTGAAAGGGTCAAAACAATTGAATACAAAATAATCACTTGTATTGTTTCAACAACGTTAACCCTTCCCGCCATTGGCAGGACATTGTGCGACGGTACGAAAGGATCAACATACAATTGTACTCCTAATAATACTTTATAATCACTTACTTCTTCTTTGAATGGATCCAGTCCACCAGGTAACGGCTGTCTCTCGTAGCGGTCAGCAAACGGGGCGCACATTTTATGGAAGAGGTTTTGGCAGTTGGGATACCGCGCTGCTATAGGCCCACTGCCCCATATGTAATCTTGGCCTGTGGAAGAAAACAGAACCAATGCTGGAAATTGATTCTGTATTTTGCTCACTGGCTCTACACTATATATGGAGTCACAGAGTGGCCCAGGCACCTACAGTACAAAATATTTCCTTAGAATCTTTGGTGGCCCGAAACAAAACTTGACTGTCTACCTAAAGGTTGAAACCTCACTCCCTTCATTGCTCCAAACTGCACTGTCAGTAAATGAGACTTGTTGGTTTGAAACATCTAGTTGCCAGATCAGGCTACCAAAAATATGGACAAGTTCTACAACATTCAGGACATTTTTCTTAAGTTACACCATTTTGTTGAGTCTGTTTCAGTATCCAAACATTCAAACACTTTACTTAAATGTACGACCGGGAGATTTACAACAACAAAAGTCACAGTGGTGACAGTGGATTGTACAACACAATTGGACTGGAAACAAATTTAGGTTTAAGAGAAAAACTAAAGAAAGAAAGAAAAACATACACAAATGTACAATTAACAGACAAAAAGTAATAAAGATGATAGCAGAATCTTTATCAATAATATAGAAGGCTTCTAATGCTCCAATTCCACCTTTTGCAAGGTGCTCAGGGGCAAAATGATGTTATAAATTAGCAAAAAGTGAGAAAGACTTACAATGTTCACAGAATTCTGGGGTAACAATTCCTTGACTGACCAATCCTCCATTGGCTGAACCTGTATGCAGAGAAAAAGTAGATAAAAACAAGATTTAATTGAATAATCCCTTTAAATTTGTCATGTCTAGTGAAAATGTAGTAATTGTAGATAAATTTACTATGAATTTATGATGAACTATTGCCAAAATGGCTGTCTAATCAATCTGGCATCAATAGAGCATAAGTGGAGATCAATCGATTACAAAATGTACAAAATAAAAAAAAAATAAAACAGGGCAAAGGTCATATTTTTTTTTTTTTTTTGACCAATTGTTGTTATTTATGATGATTGACATGTCCTGTAATTCTTCCTCTTAATCTGAAAATTAGTTTTCCAGTTAATAAAGGGATCTTTAAATTCAATGGTTGATAAAAATGTGTATTTCTGTGATGTGATATTGTCCATTGAGAAATTAATGTGGAAATTCCATGTAAAATGAATGTCCAATGGTCGAGTAATGAACCAAAATGCAGTTCTTTTTGCTAACTCACTGTCATAGGTTTTTATATGTTGAAATGATCCCCAGGATTGTTACAAAAAAAAACATAAATATTCCAATAACAAAAAGATAATTTTAAAAACCAACTTAGGTAGTTTCATACTTCTATAGAGTGGTCAAGTGTGACGTCATCAAAAACCTATTTTTAGAAATTCCAAATTTTAACTTGAAGTATTGGCTGAGATACATGTACATGTATGCCCATCCGAATAAATATATTTCAATAGGAAATCACTGTTATTTTGCTCTGGTTCATAACGTTACGAACCAGATCCAAATTTTATAACAGTGATTTCCTATTGAAATATATTTATTCGGATGGTCATATCTCAGCCAATACATCACATATTCAATTGATTTTCAACCTTTAGGCATTATTTTGTATGCTTTTTCAGAAAATGAAGTGCAAATTGAGAAATTCTAAAAATAGATTTGTATGATGTCACAGCTTCGGTACTCTATTAGTAGGAGAAAAGGAACTACATGCATCAGGAAAAAAAAAAATTTTAATTATTTTTTGGGGGGGGGGGCTACCTTTCAAGCTTGCCTGCATGAAAACAACACTCTTTAATTTGTTTTGAACTCAATGCAAATTTATAGCTGGGCTCTTTTGTGACTATCAGGGACTCTTTTGTGACTATCAGAGGCTCTTTTGTGACTATCCAGGGCTCTTTTGTGACTATCAGAGGCTCTTTTGTGACTATCCAGGGCTCTTTTGTGACAATCCAGGGCTCTTTTGTGACTATCCGGGGCTCTTTTGTGACTATCCGGGGCTCTTTTGTGACTATCCAGGGCTCTTTTGTGACTATCCAGGGCTCTTTTGTGACTATCCGGGGCTCTTTTGTGACTATCCAGGGCTCTTTTGTGACTATCCGGGGCTCTTTTGTGACTATCCGGGGCTCTTTTGTGACTATCCAGGGCTCTTTTGTGACTATCCAGGGCTCTTTTGTGACTATCCGGGGCTCTTTTGTGACTATCCAGGGCTCTTTTGTGACTATCCAGGGCTCTTTTGTGACTATCCAGGGCTCTTTTGTGACTATCCGGGGCTCTTTTGTGACTATCCAGGGCTCTTTTGTGACTATCCGGGGCTCTTTTGTGACTATCCAGGGCTCTTTTGTGACTATCCAGGGCTCTTTTGTGACTATCCAGGGCTCTTTTGTGACTATCCGGGGCTCTTTTGTGACTATCCGGGGCTCTTTTGTGACTATCCAGGGCTCTTTTGTGACTATCCAGGGCTCTTTTGTGACTATCCAGGGCTCTTTTGTGACTATCCGGGGCTCTTTTGTGACTATCAGAGGCTCTTTTGTGACAGGGGCTCTTTTGTGACTATCAGGGGCTCTTGCTGCATTTTTGGTTAGCCGAAGTCACTGTGTAGGTTTTTTCACTAGATGGCATGAAAGAACCACAAGAGATGCAACTTTGGTCGTTTCAGAAATTTGAAGTTGAGAGCATACTACATGTACATTTGAGTACCAGTAAGAGTAATTTTCCAGGCAAAGGCATACATTACATTTTTTTCTTGCATTGAATTGTCACAATAAATTTGTTTCTGTATGTGCAGTGCATACTTGTAATGGAACGTACAGTACATTAAAAAGCTTATCTGGGATTTGTGTGTACACACAATAACCGTACAAATTGAGGGTTGCTTTTATAATATAACGTGGTATCTATACAGTTCATAGCTCAGTTCTGTGTTATTCCATACATGTATATTGGTCAAGAAATGAGCAGAAATGCAAAGTGATATTCCCTTACTCATTGCACTGACTGTGTACACAATTATAACAATCCTGTGGATAACAAAAAAAAAAATCAAAACAGTACAATCATACATTTAAATATGTTTTTAATGAAAGGGACAAAAAAAACCTGTTCCATGCTACTATTGATGATATGAATATTATAACAAGGTACAGTATGAGAGAATCTAGAGTTCTTAGTAAGTTGTGTGGTTTTTTAAAACGTTACTAGAACGTTACTATTAGGTGCCACTGGCGCTGGTGCACATAATGCAATGCACTAGATAGGCTCATAAAGTTATAGGAGGGCCTGATAATTTGTAAAGACAATTTGCATATATTTTGGGCTGCCCATTTGTGCAAGTAAACTTTTGCATATTATGTGCTGATGAAATACTGGTGGCCCAGAGCAAATTTTTAAATTTTCAAGCTTGCCAGCATAAAAATGACACTCCAAAATTTGTTGCATTGAACTCAATGCAAATTTGGGGCTCGTTTTTTAATTTTCGGGGGCTGTTTTGGGCATTTGGGGGCAAATTTGCCCCCCCCAAGTATTTTTGTCACGGCCCCAGACCAGCGTGCCTATACATGCTATGAGCATTGACTACAGTGCAGTGTGATTATCCCTTTTAACGTGTGTCACACGCAGTACAAGATCCACACCATTTGTATGAATTACTTCCTTGTTTCAGCTCCCAGATCTTGCAATTAACAGTTAATGACTTTGAATACTATGTACAGAGTATGCAACAGTGAAATACCGACTACACATAATTGGTACCATTAGCAGTACACATGTTTGTATTAAAGTTTATAGTTGTAGAAAATGGTAGATGTGGAATATGTATGTGAGATTTATTTATAAGAAACAGAACAAAGATGCTGATTCCTCAGTGAGCATCTCCTAAGCGTACATGTATTGCCATGCAAAATGCCATTGTTTTCTGTATAAAATACAAGAGAAATAAGAAAAAATATTTAGTGGACTCCCGATGGTGAGCAAAATTTTTCATCCGTTTCTTGTTCGGCGAATCCGTTCCTTGTCAGGCGATGTCCGTTGTTTTATCCGGCGGAATGTTTTGTGCATGCAGCAATGGAGACAACTTTCACCACCGGATAAATTGTTTTTGTAATTTTTGTTTCTGCCGGGCGTCCGTTTGAACTGTCCGATGATATGTGACAACACCCTTACATGTTAAAACAAGTCACTAGCACAAACAAAAGTTGGTGTCAAGCTCTATCTCCATTGCTGCATGCACAAAACATTCCGCCGGATAAAACGGTGGACATCTCCTGACAAGGGACGCATTCACTGAACAAGAAACGCATACGTACAGTAGTCAAATTGCGCTTCGGGCCAGCAAAAAATGTATGAAAGTCATATTTTGGTGGCCCGATCGGGCAAGCATATTTTCTGGGTTTACAAGCCATTAACCCTAGTTGGCAGCTAAAATGATCTCTTGTTGCATACTGTGCACATGACTTTTTAGCTCTATATTCTAAAACAGGCTTAGAGTGGAACTAGACTACTAGTGAGATTGTATGAATAGGGAGGGCCCTTATCAAAATACATTGTGTGTGTTTACCTAAATTACGATACAACCAATACTACATGAAGCACTGCTAGAGTTGAATCAATCGATACTAGGATGTAAAACGACTCATGATTGTTTGCTCCACTTCACAAGGTACAATGTTCATCACGTAAGCAACATAAATAATGGGAAATCCCTTTTTAACATTTTCTCTTTATAAGGATGACTATGTTTGAAAAATGTACATGTAGAAATCTATCTGAAAAGAAAAGAAAACAATCCTTTCAGTCTGAAAAGAAGACAATTTTGTATTTAGTTGCTTTGAAGGTCTGCTTACCTGGTAAATACATGTACATGAATTACTACATCAGTGCTCGACACTAACACATGCCTGCTGGCTAAGGGCAAGTAAAAATTCGTGTCAACCTGACGAGCAAGTAAAATTTCATAAATGGTCCGGTTTGCTTGGCTGCCCTATCGGGCAACTAGATAATTGTCCAGCTCCGAGAGAACAATGCAATTTCATACGTGTAAAAAAGTAAGAGGGCAAGTGAATGTTATATTGGGGCAAGTATAATTTCAAAATGTATGATTTCAGTTGTAGTGAAACCTCATTATAACGAGTACCTTGTGTCCATTGAATGTACCTTGTTAGATATCTTGTTGTATCAGGGCTTAAAAACAATAGAACTTGGACCTGTGAAATTACCTCACTATATCAGGTACTTCGTTGTAACAGAGCTCGTTATAAAGAGGTTCCACTCTGCTGTTATTTGCTGACTCCTTACCCTAGGTTTGTACAATGTTTGAAATATAATCATAAATCCATATTTTTTTTCAAATTAATTCGCACAAATTGTCTTAAAAATTTAAACAAAGTTTTTATGAATTTTATTTTGTTCAGAATACATAAATTCCAAATGTTCAATCTGAGAAAAGAGGACGGTAAATTTTTGAATTTGAAGAACCACAATCTTGAGTTGCAAGTGAGTTTGGGCGTTTCAGACAGAGTTTCTAGATCCCTTTAAGCTTTAATTAAGTGCTTGTCTGATAACTTTAATCACTTCCTTGTATGTATACATGTAGTGCTGTGCAACAAATAGCAAGTACTCTCAAATAGTGTTCACACTGTAATAAAGTGAGCATACTTTCAGGGAATAATTTTCCTCCTCAAATTTGATTAGCAATTTCAGCTGATGGATAAATATTTCAAATGAAATTCTGTACACTTCTATGGAAGAAAACTGCTACACAAAAGATATTTTGCATAGCAGTCCTGCAAAAATGCATAGCAAATTGCGATGCGATACCAGGAAAATTATTCCCTGACTTTGAAAGAAGAAGGAAATTACATTTTATACAAGTACAAGTATGTATGTTTTTACTTAGTTTGCCAAAAGTTTTTTGTTTTTTTGATACATTCAGGATTGTTGGTTAGCTGAATTCACTGATTTGGGGGTTTCTTCACTGTTCACTGCAGGCCTTCAAAAATGTTGACTGTGCACACAATTCTACAAAAACACATCTAATTAGATCTACGTAGTCAATAGTTGAAGTTTTCACACGAGACATGGGAAAATGTGTGAAGCACCACAGGGCTTGACAACTACATGTACATGTAGCCCTTGCCCCATGGCCTGGGGCAAGGAAAAACTTGAATTTGGGCCAGTAATATTTCTTAAATTAATAGAATTTTAGTGGCCCAATTATAAAAGCAACTATGATTCTGGTTATAAATCTCATCTTAGGTTTAACTAAGTGAGTAGGAATATAATTTAAATTTTAATTAAAACTTTGAACATCTTAATTAAGGTTCTTCTTCGTTGCTTTTTTTCAGACCAGTCAATTTCTTATTTGGGCCACCCAAACTGAAAATGTTAAACATTTTTACTGGCCAGGGGGTGTTGCATAAAAAGGGAGATTAAACACAAGTCAGAAATTGCGCATTTCAATTTTCAACCAATCAGATTTGGGCATTTAGGCACATTTTCCGACTTACCATTTATCGCAACTTTGTGATTGATCCAGCTCTTTATGCAACACCCCCCTCAACAGGCCACTGGTCGGCAGCCACCAGAGAAGCCATCATTTTCTTTGTAACATTTTTGTAACACTTTTGAATCAGTTCTATTGAAAAGGCATTTTATGTTTGATAAAATCAGTTCATTTTGTTTTTATCAGGGAGCCTTGAAATAATTTATATAATTTTTGGTTGGAATTTTCAAAATTTTACTTTTGAATATAATTCCAAGACTACAAATGGCTTTCCATAATTGTTACTTAGGTCCAACTTAAGAGATAAATTTAACTTCGGATCTTTGCAGGAAACACCCCCCAGGAAAAACAAAGTTGGTGTGGAGCCCAGCTGTTAAGAAGTTTTGTTTCAAGTTCCCACATGTGCCGTCTAAATCCGAAACCATTTTCCATGACTTACGATTCACCTTCCTCTATCCTCAAGATTTTAAGACTTGAAGTTCCTTTTGACCAAAGGTTATCCTCTGTTGGGCAACGCTAAATGTCAAGTGCACATATTCATCATGGGTGCATACTGTAATCTATGCCTTATATCTCTACTTCTATTCATAGAATTGTATGTCTTTTTACAATGTGTAATACATTCTATTCTGCGTATCATGTCTTTTTTGTATTGTAAACTATACATCATGTTTATTTTTATGATATGTAAACATGTATCTTTTTTCTTTGTAGAATGTATCGTACACTAGTCGTTTTTTTTTATGACATGCTGTAAATTGTAAACTAGTACATTTTATCGATAACTTTACCTCCAGTATCAACATTGTCTTTTTTAATTCTACAATTAGACTGAAGAAAAATTAAACCTGTTCATTGTAAGATAATGACTACATATAGTACTACCAATAATTAATGTAAATTAATTTTTTATTTTAATACAGCCAATTTGATAGATTGTGCCAATCAGACAGGATTTTTGTTTACATTTCAGGGGGTTCTTAAAAGTTTGAATTAATGCTATTCATCAAACTCTGTCTTTCTTCATCTTTTTCTCCTGAGTTACCAAAGAAAAATCTCATGAATTTAATACAATGTAGGCAAAACTAAAATCTTCTTTTCAGAAGATTCTTGCAATTTTATTTTGGTTTTCAAAGATATGTTTACAAGGGTTTATATAAAAATCAATTGGGTTTTAAAACACCTTTCTCCATTTGAGACTAGATGTTCTTTTATGTGCATCAGATGTGATGTTGTTCGTAAAGTCATGCAGTGGGGGCTTCTTGGTAGACTGTAGAGAATGCCAAAGTTATCATGTACCCCAAATGCTAAGTGTAGGTTGGTAGATATTTATTGCCACCATTCTGTATGTATACGCCATATATTTAGTTTACAAGTAGTATACATTTGCGCAAATCTTTACGACAGTTTCGCGAGTGGTTAAATTTGCATTCAGCTGTTACCAACATGTTGCATTCATGACTGTCTTGAAAGAGATGCTAGACTTACTTAATGCATGCAATACACGGTATACATGTGTATTACTTTGCATTTGGTGTCAATATTTTAGCTAAATTTAGCATGAACTAATTTAGAGATTCACAAGCAATTTGCGAAATTCGCAAAAATAAAACCCTTGCGAAATATATGGCGTATACAGTATATCGTAGCAAAATATTTGTTTTCCCTGGTTCCCAATAACATCAAACGCTCACCTGTTGATCCTGCTGAATCCGAGGACGTTGATCTCATCGGTCGCGGCAGAACGCTCTCATAACTCTGCCGTTGCACCTGCGGCCGCACTTGCGGCACCGGGATCGTTCTCTTATCGTGGTATTTAACGTAAGTTCCGGGAAAAGTTCCGCTCTCTTGAGTACTTTCATTGGTTCCTTCTAGCCAGCTCTCAGGCTTTTCAACCGTCCCTTTAAAATAGCTAAGTTGTAGCGGGTTCTTTACGGTCAGAATCTGACCCGTTTTCATCTGAATGTCCTGCTCCGACGTCGGGTCATAGTCGTGGAGCGCGACGTACCTCACGATTTCCCCCATCTTGTCCGATAAATTATTCCCTCCGCCAATATGGCATTAATTTACAAACTTGTAAAGAAGTCTTCTTAAAAAGTTGTTGTTGAGTTGCTTCAAGCTAGAAGTGACTCCAGGATTTCCAAGTTCTTCCTCTTAATCCGGACAGCATCTCGCAGAGTGCAGTGACTTGCCTGGGCAGAACTGGAATGAGCTGTTTAAAAGAAATGAAAGAATACATGTGAAAATACTTAATGAATAAAAAATATTTGAAAGAATGTACACATACATACATGTGAAAGTAATAATAACAATAAAGTAGCCCCAAATCATTACAACCAGGCAGCAAGTGTGGACAGTATCATGTCTATGCCATGGGCATGGCCACCCCTACAAGACAAGGGGTTAACAGCATGCTGCATTAACGGGGCATGGCACCTCCTTTGAAAATCATCCTCGTACCTCATCTCTGTCGATGACAGACAGTCACAGCCACATTAATAACAAGTTTTACTACATTTTATAACCAATATTTTGGGGCACTGTCATGACTGTGTTCTGAAACGTGTCCATGACCACATCTACTAAAGTAAATGGTCCAATCAGTTGGACCATTTAATACATGTACGTGCAATATACGCTAATAGGCTAGAGATAAGCATACCGCCCATTCGTACACTGTACCGTTCAATAGTTGAACGCTATGTTTTAGGACGCATCGGTAAGGAAAACGGACGGGAAATAATAATTTTTTTCCTACATTTTGCGTTCTTCAAAACAACAGATTCAGTAATTATTATCAAAGTATATGAATTTTGGATCACATAAACAAAAGTTTTTTTGCATTTGCTGGTAAATGAATGATAGAGGGAGAAATCAGCCAACAAAAAATGTTTTTGTGTTGGATATAGCGCAGCAGGCGGAAGAGGTTGATCTCCGCACAACGCTATGTACCTATTGGCTATGCACCCCTACAAGACAAGGGGTTAACAGCATGCTGCATTAACCCCTTACTCCATTGCCTTGAAAAAAGCCTGATAGTCAGCTGCCCTCATTGTCCAAGTAAACACTGGGGAATTCCCCTGTCTACCTAGCCTTAACACTAGATGTTTTTCACACTATTGATCAATTTGATGCTGTGTATGTCTGTATAAATTGCATAATATGGCTTTGGCCTTTGTTCAACAAACAATTATAGCATGCCTTCATTGAATCATTGTGTTAATCTTATAAGTAGTTCAAAGCTGGTTGTAAAGAATTCCTTAGAGTCACAAATTGACCTATATTCATTGTTATATACTTTGGAATGTGATACAAAAGCCACATGTATTGATTATTGTCTTGTCCAGGCACCTATTCAAATGCTGCACCCCTGCAAATAGTACAAGTCAGAGTACTTTGCAGAACCCATTGTCAGTTAGGTCATTCAGACACTAATCTCTGAAATAATCCCTTCAGCCTTTTGATAATACTGGCTGGCAGACAAGCCTAAACATGTAAACAACTGTTCTAAAACCTGTGGTTGAGGGCTGCACAGTCAGAAAGCTCATGCAAGGATTGGAGCTTCAAGTCATAGATCAAATATTTTAAAAACTGGAATTTAAAGTGCTTCTGACATTGGAAAGCTCATGTAAGTTTTAAATTATATTCAATTCTAACCCACTGTCATGTTAAGTTTGATTAATTGGTGAGATTTTAGCTAGAAATGATTTTATGATTTTTGCCAGTCTCACAAATTTGTTTACTGCAGCCTGCCTATGAGAGTGGCCCTAGAGTGTTGGCTATGTGCGTCCATGACAAGACATTCACATGCATATATAACAAAAAGAACAGGTCGGCTAGAGCTCTACCCATGCCATGGGCCACCGGCTGTCATTGCCAATACTGTACGTTCATATTATATTACGGTACAATAATAATATCGCATTGCGGAAATGCGTCGGTTTTTTTTACATTTTTGTTTAGGCACGACTCTCACGCCTGATGCGCGAGACTTGGTACAGTAGGTCTGCCATAAATACTCATACTTCATAGACATGTATGATAGAATTAGTACAAATCTTTATTGAACAAAAATGATAAATTCATATCATCAAAGACAAAGTTTTCAAACAAAAACTGAAAAAGACATCGATCATGTTGTTATTAATATTATTGTTAAATAGTTAATGTTATGTTATTGTTAATTTGACTTTGTCTTTGTAACTAATCATGAAGACGTTACTCGTTAAACATGTCAAACCTATCTTATATAATCATGACTGTCTTGTTTTAGAAGTAGAATACTACTAGAACTGACAAGCGTTATAATTAATACTCACACAATCTTCATTGGCGACGCGATGGCATGCAATGCAATGCCAATGCGCTATGCACGGGATAGGTTCCCCGCAGTTGTACGGTATGCAAAGCCAAGGCAAAGGCACTTTCCAACTCCTCCCGTATCATTCATTGAGCCTTTGAGGAAGCTACAAAATAAAGAGTCCAAAATCTGAAATAAACTTTCTTCGACAGCGAATTCAACAGACAACACCCCTTGATTTTTCAGGCATCTTGCGTGATGAATATCTTGGCAACGTGAAATATGAGATATCCTGCGATAAAACTTTGAAAGTAGGAAATATGCGCCGCATATCCACCTCGTATTTCGTAGGTCGCGTCAGGCGGATTTCAATAAACCAGGAAATAGCGATTGTGTGTTTTGCTTGCTTGAATTGCTTGCATTCGATCTATTACATGCATGCACGGGGTACGGTACAGATACCCTGGTACATTATGTGTGTTAGCTTGCGCTGCATGCATGCGCATGCATGCGATCGAGATTGAAAAAGATGAAGAGCGCCAGCTCATGTTGAATTATTGATTTCAGGAAAATATGCTGATCAGAAATAAAAGAATTTGAAAGAAAATTACTTCACGCAAGATATATAATGGTCCTTGGAGAGAGAATAATATAACAAATACATTTGAATATTTATATTAAATATGCTTTGTACAATATCTCTAGATGAATTTATTTGGTCTGGATTATATTTCGAGTTTAGTTAGCAGGTGTACAGTGATGATAATATCATAATTATTCGAATGAAAATTAGCAAAGAAAAAAAGGCTTCGCCGGGAATCGAACCCGAGACCTCCGGAATGGTAGACCGACGTTCAACCATCGAGCCACAAAGACCCTTGAATGGGGGACGTTCCCATTTACCATTTTCTTTGCTCGTTAAGTCAGAACCTATATAAACCTGGCCTTAAAAACCCAAAGATAATCATGTAATTCAATTTAGAAAGTGCGAGGGGTCACGCGAAGTGATGCAGCTTTTTATTAATTGAAATAAGGTAAACTGACGAGAAATATTTCAAATGAGTGAAAATGAGCAAAGAAAAATAGGGAATTGTGATCTTTATCATTATTTTGAGATGATAGATTTACGTAGCTATATTTGAATCACCATAATATTTCGGTTTCTAATGGTTACAGAATTAATCCCAAGGTATAACGCTATGTAAGGGGGTTATGATAATATTCATCATCCAAAGAAATACAATTCAAGCAAGGGCGACCAATTAATTGGATTAATTGGACCAATTAATTAATTAATTAATTGGATCTGATGTGAGGAAGGTTTCCGTGGTGATACATGGAAAAGAATGATCTTTGCTGCCACCCGGCTAGGGGCGTCAACAACTTCACAAAAGTGTGGGGGCCCGGGGGGGGGGGGGTGTGTGCATTGCGAGGGAGCGAAGCAACCGAGCGGGGGAGGGTGTCGGAGGGGTCCTCCTCCCATGCACTGTATTAAACCTGGGAGCTTTATATATTATTATATATCATTATCCACTATTATTACAATTAATGTTATTATTATTATTATTAGAAGTAGTAGTAGTAGTAGTAGTATTTTTATTATTATTATTATTATTATTATAACAACCTTTTTAATTGTATGGGATATCGATTGTTTCAGAGTGATAATACGATATTGTGATCTTTATCATTATTTTTAGATAATAGATTAACGTAGCTATAGGCTACTTGAATCACCACATATTTCGGTTTCTAATGGTTACAGAATAAATACCAAGGTAAACGCTAGCTAAGGGGGTTATGATAAATTTTCATCATCCGAAGAAATACAATTCAAGCAAGGGCGACCAATTAATTGGATCTGATCAAGATCTGATGTTAGGAAGGTTTCCATGGTGATACGTGGACATTGCGAGGGAGCGAAGGGTGTGGGAGGGGATGTCCTCCTCCCATGCACTGTATTAGGGAGCTTTTGCCGTTTTGCCGTGTTGGGGCTTGAATCATGGTTGATATTCATCAGGGGCGGATCTAGCTTTTTGCTAAGGGGGGGGGGTTGACCATCGTCCACGAGCCGCGTAGCGGCGAGGCGATTTTTTTGGCTATTTTGAACCCCCGTAAGTGATGTCTTTTTGCTAAGGGGGGGGGGGGGGGGGGGTTGACAAAATGACGATGCAGAGCATCGTCCACGAGCCATGATGGTGTTTTTCTATACACATCACATTTTCACTTGGCAGCCCAAGGGGGAGGGGGGGGTTAAACCCCCTAAACCCCCCGTAGATCCGCGCCTGTTCATTAGGATGATGCCCTATTTTTCTTAGCTCATCTTCATTTATTTGAAATATTTCTAGTCAGTTTCCTTTAGTGTTTGAATTCAATTTCAATTATACATGTATATTTGTTTAATTTATATAGGTTTTTACTTTGTTATATTTACATTTCATTGTGAACTGACCTGTTTATGTGTTCGGACTTTTTATTCAATATTTCTTCATATCTAAAATTTAATTTGATTTTGAATGGATACAAAGCAGAAGTTTACGTGGCTTTACTCAAAGAAGAGTAATATCTCTTTCGTATAATTCGGGCGACAACAAAATCGTTCCATGCAGTGATACTCATACATTACATATAGCAGAGTAAAGCGTTACTGGGGAGATCGTTCCTTCTCATACCTTGGACCAAAGCATTGGAATACCACCCCCCCCCCCCCCCCCCCCCCCCTCCCATTGAAATTCGGCAATCGCCTCCCTTACATACCTTTCAAACTTTGTCGAACACCTATTTATTTGAACAATACGTCCGTGTACTTTAATTTGTTTGTGTGTTTGGTTGTTTGTTTGTGTGTTTGTGTTTGGTTTGTTTGTTTATTTTGGGGGGTTTTTGTCCAAAATCTCCATGAGCTTCGATAGACGGAACATGCGCATACTCCGCAAAAAAAGAAACTGGACACTTGTATGAGACCAAATATTTCGTATTCATTAACGATAAAATATATGATATTGTATATCAAATTAACGATAAAATTACCCTCTTCAATATTCGCATAAAATCCAGATGAAATCATTCATGCATGACTTGTCACGGTCAATTAACCACACCAAGTCTGTTTTCAAAAATAGCAAAAATGGAACATCCACGCAACCATATAAATGTTGATAAGCATAATCTAAAACGCTATATTCATGAGATGGCATATTTTTTCATTACAAATGTGACCTTTTCTATCTTCATCTCAATAAAGAGTATAAATGATGACAAATTGTGAACGTTATAGGTGTTATTTTAATCAAAAAGTAACAAAATGGGGAATTCCATGGCAAAGCTTTATTAGTCAAAACCACAGTTTGTGCCCTTATTTCAGCATGAAAATGGTATAAATTCTTCTCAAGAATTCTCCGTAGTCCAAAGATCTTCAAAACCTGAAGCCACCCTTGGTCAAACAGTTGGGCAGTCTTTAACATGCCATTTCTCTAGGTAAATATGGTTAAAATTGCAGGGGACACATGAAATAGACAAGCTTCATGCCTCTAATACAGACCAGTATGATAATTCTCTCATAACCTGGCCCTGTTTTATTGACAAATTTGTTTTTCCAGACTTTGTTCATAACAATAAAGTTGAATAATGTCATAATTTAGTTGCCCCGCTCATCTTGTTTTAAGTGAAACGCTTACTATCATTTCAGTCGAATGGTGTGGTCCCCCAATGTTTTGCTATTTTTGAAAACAGACCTTGCTATTGTTAATTGACCATGGCATTTCATGCATGAACGATTATACCTTTAAGTTATACCCTGCATGTAGAGGACTAAAATCCCTTAATTTGATATATGATCATGTACACTTTATCGTACATTAGTATGAAATATTTCAACTTATACAAGTGTCCAGTTTCTTTTTTTGCGGAGTATATATAGTATCCACTAATTGTATTATTATTATTATTATCATTATCATTATCATTATCATTATCTTTATTATTATTATTAGTAGTAGTAGTAGTAGTAATAGTAGTAGTAGTAGTAGTAGTAGTAGTAGTAGTATTATTATTATTATTATTATTATTATTATTATTAGTAGTAGTAGTATTATTATTATTAGTATTATTAGTATTATTATTATTATTATTATTATTATTATTATTATTATTATTATTATTATTATTATTATTATGACAACCTTTTTAATTGAATCACCACATATTTCGGTTTCTAATGGTTACATAATTAATACCATACCAAGGTAAACGCTAGCTAAGGGGGTTTTGATGAATTTTCATCTTCCGAAGATTACCAATTACATGTAATTGGATCTGATGTTAGGAAGGTTTCCATGGTGATAGTGGTACGTGGATATTGCGACGGAGCGATCGAAGCAACCGAGCGAGGGGACTGTGGGAGGGGGCGTTCTCCTCCCATACACTGTACGACTGTATTACCTATTAGGGAGCTTTTGCCGTTTTGTCGTTTTGGGGCTTGAATCATGGTTGATATTCCTTATTACGTTGATGCCCTATTTTTCTCATTTGCTCATTTTCATTTATTTAAAGGGTGACTAAATTAAAAAATAAAAACGCTTTGGTTGATCTATGATAATGAATACATCACATATCTGTTGACTATTTCATGTACATTTCTGTCATATTTTTAATATTATTTTTTCTATTATTTTTATTCTACCTGCTAAGATCCACCCCTAAAAAAACCCTACACAATTGACTTCTCTGACATCACAAT
>JBAMJV010001320.1:175000-192706 GCA_037951105.1 Echinarachnius parma | reverse complement strand
GAAAATATACATATTGCCTGTCTATTAAATCAATTTTTAAACCAAGAAAGGGCAGTACCTCGTATATTCCATAATAATAAATGGATATGTTAATCATTGAAGATCTATGGTATCAAAGGCCTTACTGAGGTCCATAAAAATGCCTATACAATGTTCTGTATTAGCCATTGGATGTAGTTGAATAATTGCATGAACTGTTGAATGGTGCTTCTCAAACTGATTAGGAAAAAGTAAATATATTACAGTTTAAACAATTCATAAAGTCGCTTGTGAATAATTTTTTCAAGAATTGTTTAAATTTCTGGCAAAAACGAGATTTTTTACAACTGAATCGATAATTTGAAACTAAAGAGAAGGATCATCTTTTTAATATATTGGTATACTTTTAGCAATTTTCGATGAATTTGGCAAACACCAGATA
Source organism: Echinarachnius parma (assembly GCA_037951105.1). Taxonomy (NCBI): domain Eukaryota; kingdom Metazoa; phylum Echinodermata; class Echinoidea; order Clypeasteroida; family Echinarachniidae; genus Echinarachnius; species Echinarachnius parma. The sequence goes on along the minus strand of JBAMJV010001320.1, from coordinate 192,285 downwards.
AAATAGACAAATAGTAAATTTCATGCTAAAGGAGAAGGCTATGTTATAATTATTAGTTTTAAAATCACACTGATACCCTTCATAGCCAGTATAAGGGTACAATCCACAAAAGCTACTTACATGTTTGATATGGTGAAGAGAAATGCTAAAGTTCCAAACTGAAAGAAGCTTGGTGCGTAGAGGTCCCATCTTGACCATACTCGATGACGACTGATCAATACTTCTTGACGAAATTGTGACCGGGAAAGTATACTTATTGGTAGGCAGGAGTTTATGTCCATAACAATTGTCGATTGTTTTGTCATTCGAGTTTACTCGAATAGTGTTGAGCCAACAAGAAACATCTATTCAATTATTTCCCGTGTGTAACTATATGAGACGAAGTTGGGAACAAAAACATCGCTTGAGTAATCATTGAGTTTGCCTCGAAAAATAATTAATGGTTAGGCCAAACGCGTAGTATGGGGATACGGGAAACACTCCCCCCCCCCCCCCCCCCCAAAAAAAAAAAATATAAATAAAAAAATATATATAGATTATACATACACACACACACACACACACAAATGATTGCTTCTAAGGTAAGGCATGTTCCGATATTAACCCGAAAGGAGCTGCTTCGCCCAAATATTATCATGAGGCCGTGGGGTTCAACCCCCCCCCCCCCCCCACCACGCCCCTCAACGCGCATATGCTAATCCATAATGTATGTATGTTTTTGTGTTGTATCGAGTATACGGAACGACCAGCACGTATATTTTTACCAAATTTCCCTGTATGCTATCCTTCCCGGGTTTTATCACGACCATGCAGAATAGCAAAAAAAAGAAAGAAAAAGAGAACACAACCACATCTAGGGCCTTCATAGCATGGACAATGAGGCAAACATATTGACCCATCGAAAACATATTTTCTGGAGGGGGAAGGGGGGGGGGGGTGGGGGGATAAGCGAGTGGTGTATAGATAGCACTGATTGTATTTCGCTGTGAGGATCCATTAATGGTATTTTAGATAAATAATGGTTTTCGAACCTTTTTATTAGGGGACAGAAAATGGATCATGTGTATTAAAATCAACACAATCTAGACTTATGTACATTTTTTGGGATTTTGTAAACGGTGGAAGCAAATGGAATGTGATGTCTTGCATACGAGTATGAAATCACCTTTGAAACCGCAAGATAATTCTAAATTGCTAGCTAGTAAGTTCCTGGTCAATCAAAGCTACAGAATATAGACGAAAGAAGTTTTACAATGCTCCACTTATATAAGGATTTTTAAACCACCATATTAATACAGGCCCACCAGACTCCCCAAAATGAGACAAAAAGGTTAAACAATTTTTTCAACGGACATGCAGAGTTTTCATGACTTTCGTAATTAAAAAACACTGGGTAACATTGTCGTAACAAAAATGTAATAGCTTTTCATTGCCCTACCCGCTACATACAGAGACACTCCCACACACACACACACACACACACACACACAACACACACACACACACATCACACCACACACACACACACACACCACACACACACACACAACAACGCACCCACACGCTACACTAAAAACAGACACCACACACACGCACACACACAACTAAATACACACACACACAACACACATACACACACACACACACACACACACATATTCACATGCTTACAAAACTATATATCTGATTAGCAGGAGGTAGATTATCTGCAGTGAAAATCTGAGTTGTATTCAAGGCTGCCTGCACACCCCTTTACACAGAAAATTTAAAGAAATTGTTTGTCAGGAAACAACTTTCACCTGGGATATAAACTTGCATCCCTTTTCTGTTTAACTTCCTTTTATTCCGGAAATGTTTAAGATTGTGTTTCCCTATCGACATGTTGTGCGAACCCTCTGACCATAAAGGGATTTCCCCATAACAATTATGTAATTGTGGCAATGAGGCAACCCCTTTAAAGGTTGGATGAACAAGAAAACTACCTACAAATTGTGTTTTACTGTATCTAAGGTAGATTGTCATGAAGATTACTAATAAAACATATTTTCCGGCTCGGAGAAACCCAGTAAAATAAAAAAATCAACTTTTAAATTCACTTTAGTAATCCCCCGTAAAAAAATTGAGTCCGGGCGAAGGAAAAAATGACGTCTTCTTTGTGACGTCACATGCAGGCAATCGCAGTATAGCTCGGTCATAGACGTACACGCTGAGTGCAATACTCACTGTGACAGAGAGATATTATTTCGATTTTTTTTCAATATTTGTAAACATTTGTTAAAGTTATATCTATGGACGATCTACACTCAGATGTGTTGCCTGCAAGCTGCTATAATTCATTTCTTAGGAATTTCAGTTAAGCCTCATTTACAAGCACAAAAACGAGTTTGTTTTACAAGCAAATCATAGGCTCTGCATGTAAACCATTGCACATTCTTCCGCTTGCGGTCCTGCTTGTGATGTCAGGATCCGGGTTGCTCGTGCGCACATTGCCGCTCCGCTGTAAATTACTTTTTTAGCAGTATGGAACGCCGATGCGTAAACAAGCAAAAAAGTAGCATGAAATTTACCTTTCTTGCCCCAATTTAAGGATTTCTTTGAAAAAAGGAGTGTGGTATATCAATTGTAGGCACATATTTAAAGCTATAAACCTGAATCAAAGCCGGGATTTCACCATACCTTTAAGTTCGAAGAAGCGTCCTTCCAATTTCTATATCCAATTTCAAAGGACGAAAAATTCACTCACATTAAAAGGGGATCAGTTAACGTGTATGTCTGAAAATTGGATAATGTTACTATAATTAATCGCTTTAAAACCAAACAAAAACATGGTGATCTAACAATTTTCTGACTGAGATTCTTTGAAATTATGTTTTCGCAATACATCATAAAGATGGTTTATTTTGACGAAAATTAGCAATACATGTTCTTGTATTTATTTTCTCATGTCTGTATTCAAGTGGTGCGCTTGTACTCATGTCGAAAAGGTGTACACAAGTGAAATCTTTCAACATAAATGAATTATTGTAAAAAAAAAAGTAGAACGAAAGAGAGAAATACAGTGTATGTGTTACGGTTTCCTAATTTTGTAAATACACTTTCTGTTTGCTTTCAATCGTCGGTTAATGTCGGGTGAGAGTGATAACGGGCGTTATGTCAGTTTTGGCCAATTCTAGTTATGCATACCATCATGGGGATCAGAGCTTCCTTTGTGTAATGCCAAATAATCTACTTTCCAAAAAAAATGTCTAATAATTTAAATATTTACAAACAATCAAAGACCTACAATTTGTTTCTACAGGGTTCCTAACAATGATACATAATTATCTCTGAAGTACATAATCATAGCGCTTTTCTCTTTCTCAACCGACGAACTGTTTGGCAAAGGCTACGAAAATGTAGAACCTTCCGATAATTTGAATTGGTTCAGTTTTGATTAAACTATCTATTATTAAAGGGGATCTAGTAACTTTGTTGGAAAGTGCAAAAAGTAATGAGTAAGATTAGTGAATGTAATTCCTGATATGTCCACAGGGTAATGTGTCCACATAGTTTACGTTCAATTCTAGGTTTTTTTGGCTGAGATTGAGCAGAAAATGCAAAGTGATATTTACTAACTCACTGTTCTTACTTTGTACACGGCATGAAACTTATCCGTAGAGAAGTTCATATCTGATATCGATTGTAAATGCCCCTGTCCCGTGCTTTTTTGGTATATGAATATAGAAAGTATGAGAGAAACCTCTGTAATAAGTATTGCAGATTTGGACAATGTTACCTAAGTCTATTTAAATTCAACTATTATCTCAACTCCTTGGTTCATTGTACATCCAAAAGAATTTGTGCTGTGATATGTATGAAATTATAAACACTACAAATTACAGACCGGACACGGGTAAATCAACACAATTTAGTTCATTTTTTGGATTATGTACCTTTTAATTCATCAAGTTTGCACAAATATTGTGAATTTCTAAAAAGTTTCAATATTTAAATTGGTTGATGTTTTAATATTGATTTCGTTTTGAAGAAGTAAGTACATCAAATGTTAAGATTGAATGAGATAAAAACAGGGAATCAGTTATACAGACGCACAGAATTCCACAAATTCCAGTCATCAGACCCCATGCTTCATGTTTATTGCAAGAAACCATTAAGAAAAAAGACATGGATGCTTTTTCATCAAACTTTATTACAAAAGTTTAAGAACATTATCAAAGATTCGGTTGAAGATTTCATGCAGTACGTTTCAAAATGTGTTGGGTTTTAAGATTACATGAAATGTAACTTCATTCAATAACATTATATTTGTGATTAACAAACATGCCAAACGTGTCATAAATTTCTCAAATTCAACTGCTTTTTCCCGCCAAATTCATGATGCATTTTGTATAATGTCTAGGACTTGTACGAATATGTATACCTGCTGGAAACTGTCGTTACAGTGTATGCCAGCACATACCATTTTTAAAATTATAAATCTACATTAAATATCCTTCAACAATATCATCATGTATACAAGCAGGCTCACGATGCTATCAATTTGTACAGTAAAGACTATGTTTCTGAATGTTACTCATGATCTTGTCAGTTTGATCTCTCACAGCAAATGACACTTATCGAGAGGGGCAACCGGGGGGAGGAGAAGCCCACCTCCGGCCTCCCCCCCCCCCCCACGGACCCGGCCCACGGCCTTGGAAATAATGAGGCAAACATCACAATTTTTGGCCCGACAGGTAAGGAGTTAAAGGCCAATGCAACTCTAGAATAGAGTTTGATCCTACTTTATACATCGTAATATGGCTTGTTTATGTTCGTTTACAATTACTCGACTCAGATGTCTGCTTGGAGGAAATATGTGAAAAACATTATCGGGTACACCACTATTCACGCGAACGCTGCAATGGAGGCTGCATAGACCCTTTTTAAAAAAAAATTTCTTCTTGCTATTCGCCACTGGATATATTATAATTGTTTCCTTTCAGTATGCAGTCAATTCTTTGAGTACTGGCTCATAGGCAACCCGGACAAATAACCCTTTAAATGCCAGTCATAGTTTAACGGTCACCAGCAATATGTACGTCCCTGGAAGAGTACGCAATTATGCTGATGACCGACTATGCTATGACTGGAATTTTAAACGGCCCCATTGTCCCTGATGCAGACTATTTATAAGCATAACTCAAGGGAATTGACTGGATAATGAAAATAAACAGTTGTAATATATCCAGTGGCGAACAGCAACAATACAATAGGGTCAAAGGCAAATAGACTCTATAGAGCGGCTTTGTTTTTACCAGAATGTCTGAAGAGCTGGACCTTCGGGGGGAGGGTGGGGGGTGTGGAGGAGGGGAGGGGAGGTGGGTTATTTCGTCAGACAATTGAATAACGGGGGGGAGGGGGGGGGGGGGGTGGGGGGGGGGGGGGGGGGGGGGGGGGGGGGGGGGGGGGGGGGGGGGGGGGGGGGGGGGGGGGGGGTTGGGGTGGGGGGGGGGGAGGGGGGGGGGGTGGGGGGGGGATGGGGGGGGGGGGGGGGAGATGCGCGTAGACAATTTTCGAGACCAGACCAAGTCCCTTCAACAATTTCGACGAGGCCGAGACCAAGTACCTTGTCTTTTGCACTTGTAGCCAGTCTCGAGACCACATTTAAGCGTCTCGACCATCATTACCAATGGTCTCGGTCGTTGAAAATTGCGAATATCCTGGTCTCGGCCTAGAAAATGTGAAAATTTCCGGTCTTGCGTGCAAAAAATTAACGGGCACCCCCACCTCGGTCTCAATATTTGTAAATATACTAGGCTCCAAAAATGGTATACCCCCTGCCCCCCCCCCCCCTGCCCCCCCCCCCCCCCCCCCCCCCCCCCGCTTACAGGTTTCTCAAGACATGTCTTGGTCTCGGCCCTCAAACATTTGTGACCGGTCCTGGTCTCAGCGTCGGCTTCGAAATTGTTACTACCCCCCCCCCCCCCCCCCCCCATCCCCCCCCGCTTACAGGATATTCAACCAATTGTCTTGGTCACGGCCTCGAATATTTCTGACCGGTCCTTGTCTCGGCCTCGAACATTCTGAAGGTACTGCTGGTCTCGGCTTCGAACATTTTCTACGTCCACCTCCCCTTCCTCCTACCTCCCCCCCCCCCCCCCCCCCCCCGCTAACAGAAATTTGTATGACGAAATAACACCCCCCCCCCCCCCCCATTGAAAAATCCTGGGTATGCCACCTGGCTCATGTGTGTGTTCGGCTTTTACGGAATGTGGCACCGAAAGTTCTATGTTCCAACAAAGAAGACGGCGGTGGACCAGTGTGGAGATGGCTACACGAAAGCTTCGGTCCTACTCGTTGGTGATTCATTTCCTGCGACTGCTGCTGCTCCTGGTTCTGGTTCTGACTTGGATGGTCGTCTTGATCGATAAAGGACGGTCCAAATATCTGCGCCACCATTCTTCGGCGAAGCCTCGGTCCTACTCGTCGGTGATTCAACTCCTGTCGACTGGTGCTACTGCAGCTGATCGTGGTTTTGTAACGGGTTTCCGTCCGTATCGATGGACCAAGACGCCGATTCGGGACTGTCCCCAAGTCATCTTGGTCCTGGTCCATGTTCTGGTCTAGCGAGGCAGATGGCCCATCGTTGTCGTAGGCAAGCGTTGTAGTTGGTGGTCCTTTGCATATAAGATATGCAAATAGATTTAATAATGATATAAAACGATAAGAAGTACAAATGTTTACAAATTATACACAAACTGGAATAAGGAAATGGAGAAATAGGACGAGTCGGAAATAGAAAATATTACAATAATATAAAAGAGGCAAATGAGTAAGTAGAAAAGGGGGAACAAGAGGAGAAGGAGGGGGGGAAAAGAAGAAGAAGAAACAGAAGAGGAAGAAGAAGAGAAGAAGAAGAAGAAGAAGAAGAAGAAGAAGAAGAAGAAGAAGAAGAGAAGAAGAAGAAGAAGAAGAAGGAAGAAGAAGAAGAAGAGAAGAAGAAGAGAAGAAGAAGAAGAAGAAGAAGAAGAAGAAGAAGAAGAAGAAGGAGAAGATAAGAATTAAAAAGAATCACATCACAACAACGTTATCAGTCACTTCGATCAACCAATCGATCAGTCAGGCAACCAACCAACCAACTTTCCAACACCATTAACCAAATATTGGCCTATCAAGCATGTTAAGTATCCATCAATATTAGATTAGTCATCCATGCATTCATATTTATTTGTTTAGTAATCATTTCATTTCATCAGTCGGTCAGTCAGTCAACAATGAAGTCATTTTATTATACATATTTTATGCATACATCATGCATTCATTCAACCACTTGTCCATTCAATGATCATTTTGCAAGTGTTGCGAGTAAATTATTGAATAATCAGCAGCATTATGATGCAAATATACATAAGCCTTCCTATGTGTGTAGGTCAGAGGTCAGTACCATGTGATGATATATATATATTGCATTTTAATGTTGTATCTGAGGCTGACCATGCTGCGGTAATGATTGAAATACGAAAATTAAAGAATACAAATTAAGTTAGAATTGATGGGATATGACATACAGATTCTTAAAACTTGTGCTGATATTTTGCTTAAATCTATAACGCATTTGATAAATAAATCAATCGTGCATGAAAGAGGACCTAGAGCATTTATAAAAAGGGTGATCAATCGAATCCAGATAACTACAGACCAAGTTCGTTATTGCCATGCATTAGTAAAGTTCTCGAACGAGTCATACACCTACAATTGTTACATCACTTTTTATTGTTCCTGTGCAGTCTGGATTTCGAGCAAACATTCTACTGTAACTGCTTTGGTTAAAGTAACCGTTGATTGGTTAATGGCAATGGAACAGTTTTGTGGATTTGCGTAAAGCTTTTGATTTGGTTGATCATGCATTGCTCCTTGAGAAATTATCGAGTATTGGTGTAAGAGGCACAGCCTTAAATTAGTTTGAGAGTTACATATCAGAGAGAAGAAACTTAAGTGTAGTAAATTATGCTACCTCCAATGAAAGAAGTTTATCTCATGGTGTGCCACGGGGCACAATTTTAGGTCCTTTATTGTTTACCATAATTTAATAATGATCTACCTGATGTATTCATTCGATCTTCAGCCCACCTCTATGCTGACGATACTTTTTTTTTTTTTTCATTTATTTTGCAACTTTCATCAAAACATAACATAAATACAAAACAATTATTTAACAACATATAATACAAATCATGAATATCACAATTGTGCTTAATTACATTAAACAATTGTATAAAACAAAATAAGTAAATAAAGAATAACTATACAACATAATAGTATACAGTATAGTAGGAGAGTTGCATGGGGTAGTCACAATAAGCTGCAAGCTTGATAGCGTGACTCCCCAAATTTATGTTATCTATTTCTGTTATCTATTTCTCCCGTATAGATACTAAAGAGGTTCAATCTGTTCTTAACAGGGAAATACTGAATTTAGATGATTGGATGCGTCAAAATAATTTGTTTGTAAATTACACTAAAACTGTTTGCATGCTTTTTGGAACAAGATATATGTTTTCAAAGTGTAATGAAAGTGATATACCAATTTGAGATATATGCATTGAACAGGTTAAAAGCACAAACTATTTTGGAATTCACATCGATAGAGAGTTGAAGTGGGATATACATATTGGAAATATGTGTCAGAACATTTGTAGGCTCGTAAGCTTTCTTGGTAGATTACGTTATACTGTAATTTAATCTAACTTGAATGTTATTTATACATCCTCATAATGAAGACTAGGTTTTGCAATCTGCTTCAAAGTTTTCTATTTGCTATTGCAAAAATTGCAAAATAGAGCGGGTCGAATCATAGTCAGAATTAATCTGTATTCCCATATATCTACACAGCATGTTCATGATACTCTGGTATCGGATTTTGTAGACAATCGCTACAAGAAACACTTGCACATAATGATGTATAACGTGTTACATAATTAAACTCATAATTATATGCTCGATGATATTTCATTGAGAAACTTGTACCAATTATGAATTACCTTCGAGTCAAGTTATGAATTTGTCTTAAAACCTAGGTCAAATTGTTGTAATAGAACGTTCTTCTACAGTGGAATGTCAGTGTATACATGGTATAACCAGGGACATGGCAACTCCTATATCCCTGGTATAACCAATTACCAATTGCAATCCGTAATGCAATGAGCTTGTGATCATTTGAAACATTTTTAAATGAATCTATTTCATAAAATTGTAAATATTTGCAGTTCATTTTTGTCCTCATTTTCTCTCTAACTCTCGTTGAATTGTTCAAATGGCGTCGAAATTATTTGTTCTAAATCGGAAGTGTTAATATGATTTGTTACCAATTTTAATTTAGTGTACATAATACGGAATAATTTATGAAATTATAATTTCCTTTTCTCCCCTCTCCCTGTCGCTTTCCCTATCAATCGCTTGGAAGGAAGAACGGCGGTTTTGTATGTTTTAATTCTGCTGAAATGGGCCAATCCCCCGTTGCAATTCATTGCTGTATTTATTGTTGTGCTTTCAGAAAAGTAAAGAAAAAATAATAATTTACCAATATAATTCGTAAATTAATTTTAGCATTTATGATACTGAGGCACACTGTAAAAACGGGTGAATGAGTGAATCTGTAATTGTCTCAGTGTATTCACTCATTCATCTATTCGTTCATCCATCCATCCATCCATTCATTAATTCATAATTTTATTTTGTCATTTAATCATTGATCCGTCCACCCGTCCATTCATTTATTCGTTCATCAGTTCATTACATGTTTAATTCTGATGCTTACCAAGAACGCATGTGTCGGTGTCATTTGCGATGTCAACACCAGTGTGCAGAATACATGCTAGAGCCTTGAGGAAGCATTCACTGGTGTAGTTCTTCCCATCCGTCCCGCACACCTGATTGTAAGGGAACCACCACCCACAAATAATAGGTTTATAAATGATACATTATAGTTTTAGTAGTCGATTTCACCAACAAGTTCCGGACAAATTAAATTCTGTGAACACTTTTAAACCATAGTGAAGTAAGTGTTCATGGGTCTGCGGACGATGACTCCTCCATTGTCTATAGGACATACAAGTGTTCTGTGTTGTTATTGTCTCCTAACGTATAATTGACGCACTCGCAAACGTTTCGCGCTTACGGAACCATCGAGCCTTTTGGTTCCGTGGGTTTCGGTCATTAATTGCCTTTAGCATTGTGCATCTTCCTGAATAAACAACGCTACCAAAACAAATAACCCTGTGTTGTTCTCTGCGTGGTGGGCGCCTTTTATACACAATTGCAATGATTGAAGTTCCTAAATTTCAAGATTTAATATCATTTATATATCTTGTTATTAAATAGTACAGTTTTGATTAAACCAAATTATAGTAATTACAGCTTGCAAATTATCATTACAAACTTACAGTTATTTGATAATGCTCGATTGGTAGTATAACATATTTTCAATTTGTAATAAATGTATTATTATTATTATTATTATTACTATTATTATTTGTATTATTATTATCGTTATCATTATAATTTAGTTTAATTCATTCATTAATTTAATACTTTTATTATATAAATATATATATACATATATAACTAGCGCTACGGGGACACGTGTATGAAACCGCGTTATGGGGACTTGGACTTGCCGTGGGTTATGAAAGCAGTCTCAACGTAGGACATGTAAAAATTTATTATTATTATTATTACTTTTATTATTGGTATTATTATTATTATCGTTATCATTATAATTTAGTTTAATTCATTCATTAATTTAATACTTTTTATTATATATATATATAAATATATATATATTATTATTATTATTTTTTTTGGGGGAGGGGAAGTTTTCAGGGAAAATAAATACCTGAAGGCTGGACGTGCGGCACTGGAACGGGTTGATGCAATTACATTCGTACAGGTTTGCATCCGGGTCTGTGATGACGCACTTCTCCCATGACTCGCATTCATCACCACGCGTGCATAGTGTTTGACGCACGATGGGAACCTTGCCTGAAAAACAAATAAATTAGATACAATTTCATTGAATTGAATGTCATAAATGAAGAGCTTTAACTCCGAAAGGCGTTAAATCCACTTTTCAAGTTTGGAGAAAAGCTGGTTTCTTTGCCCGTCCTGGTAATTAAGGAAATGTAGTCATCTACATGGAAGGTATACATTTAAGATGTAATCGTTCATGCATGACATACCATAGTTAATTACCAATAGCAATTTGTTTTCATGTACACGTATATATATTTGTTATTGAGATGAAGACAGAAGAGGTCACATTTGTAGAGCACATGTATGCCATGTCATGAATACAGCGTTTTAGATTATGCTAATTAACATTTATATGGTTGAGTCGATGTTCCATTTTTACTATTTTTTAAAACAGACCATGCTGTAGTAAATTGACCGTGACAAGTCATGCATGAATGATTTCATTTGGATTCTATGCTAATATTGAAGAGGGTTATTTTATCTTTAATTTGATATACAATATCATATAATTTGTTATTTTATCGTAAATAAATATAAAATATTTTGTCTTATACAAGTGTCCAGTTTATTTTTTTTGCGGAGTATTATATAGGCACCCACAAACATTTTTGTTCTAATGTCAAACTATCATAGAACAATCTGCATGGAATCTTTCCAGTTATGAAAGGGAGTTCGGGTCTAATGGTCAGGGCTGTGCTCTTAACCTTGAGGTTTTGAGGGGTGGTTGTCTGTAAACAATTAAGAAGCCGAGACCGAGACCATTGGTTCAGAGTCGTGTTAGCGGGGGAGGGGTGTCCGTAGACAATTTTCGAAGCTGAGGACGAGTATCTTCCAAATTTTGGAGGTCTAGACCAGGATCTTCCAAAATGTTCGAGGCCGCGACCAGGATCCGTCAAAAAATTTCGATGCCGAAACCATTGGTAATGATGCTCTCAACACCAGTTACAAGTGGTAAAGGGGGGGGGGGGGGGGTGGGGTGGCGTTCAACCCACCCCCCCCCCCCCCCCCCCCCAACAGTCATTTTCTGGTCAGAGAGGGAGGGGGGTGGGTTGAACCCCCGGGTATGCCTATGACTTACGTATCCGTTCGCATGTGGGCACCGGGGCCGACCACTCGCCGCCTTCGTTGCACCGCAGTAGGTTGGTGGTTCCATCCCGTATGTACCCTGAATTGCAGTAGAATGCTCGTTCGTCACCGATTCTCCTCCCGTAGCCATAGACACCGACCATCCGGGCATTATCGGGTGTGCTTATCTCGCGGCATTGGGTTGCTTTATATAGCCGGTAGCAGTGAGACAAAATGTAACTGGGAAACGTTATTATTCATGAAAGAGATTTATACAATTATGCTCTAAAAACTTCACATACAGCAATGTGTATAATCCAGTATCAACAACAGTATTAACACAAAATGATGCTTCGGACACTTATACAGGGTGGCCCCCAAAAACAGAACGGGACACTTCCCAAATTATAGTACCAAAATATTTATTTCCATCAGGTATACGGTGTCTTTTTCAATGAAAAACGATACCAAGAACAGTAATTTTGGTCGTGTAGTTTTTGTTTTAGGGCGATGTGAGTGAGACCATGTCAGGTGCCAATTTCTGTCAATTTCTACGTAGTCAATGTCAATTAAACCGCACTGCTTGCCCGTAATACCATTGCCCATTCTCTCGGCACACGGCTGAGTGCACACTAACAATGGCGCGCGATGCTCAACGCTATGAAAGGCGGTATGTGGGATTAATCAAGCGCTGGCTTAATACACATTATCAAAAAAGAGAAACTCATGGTGTCACTCACAGCACCCTAAAACAAAAAACTACACGACCAAATTGACTGTTCTTGGTATCGTTATTCATTTGAAAAGACACTCTATCCGATGGACATGATCCATTTGTTATTATATTTTGGGAAGTGCCCCGTTCCCTTTTTTGGGGCCACCCTGTAAAGTGAGCGGTATACTTGAACCCATAGTTGTGCGGGTGTGACATGAACGTTCTTTAAGAACCACCTTCACAACAATCTCAGATACCAATTAGGTTAACTGTTCATAAGAATAAGGTTACAAATACACGAAAGGTCCCGGGTTCAAACCTAGACTGGGTCCTACCAACGACTTAAAAACAACACCTTCTGCCTTCTAGCCAGGCTCGGCATTCAATGGGGAAGGGAAAGTTAATCACACGAGTTACCAAAGGACTGAAACTCCTCTGTAGCTTTAGCTACATTTAGCAGACGTATGGCATAAGGCAAATGAATCAGAAATCGTATGTGCCACAATTGGCACGGGAAGGACGTTAACTTTTTTGTAAGCATAGTTTTCTATTATAAGAGATGGGAATGTCTTGATGTGCAATTTCAACCAGACATATAATACAACCTACTCCTTTAACTCTTTACTTACGGGTACACGTCGGATTGGGCTTCGACCAGCCATCGACCGTACAGTCAACCTGCGAAGCCCCGACCAAACGAAAGCTAGCATTGCATTCGAAATATATCTTCTTGGCGACCGTGTAGTGTCCCCGGATCCACGGGATATCCTGGTCAATGAATCTTCCATTAGCAGGTGCTTCGGGGGTTGGGCATGTGATATCTACAACATTAATGGGGATATCAAAAGACAAACGATAATGCTCTGGTGCCCCGTTGTAGACAGAGAGAGATAAGTCAGAGCATGGGTTCTAAATGGGCAAATCTGATTGGTTGAAACGCGAAAATGTTCTGACTTACAATCAATTGTATCTTTTTTAAGGGCGAAAGGCAACAGTTTTCCATTTGTTTACCTTGAAAATACAAATATGAACAAAACACATTAGTTGCCCGAGAAAATAAAATAAATTTGTCAATTTTTAAAATGATTAATATAGTCCAACAAATAACATGATTTTGATCTAATATGACATGAAGATTATTATGCCTTGTCCAAATTTCATGTCCCTCTTGCCGTAACAAAATGCAATTTAAGGAACAGTTGTCTCAGAGACAAGAACTGCAGTATTGATATGCAATTTTTCAGAAATCATCGCAATATTTATGGTACAGTAGTTTGCTTTGTGCCGTATCATCCGAGCTGAACGGTGATTCGAAATGAATGGGTGAATAAAGATTTATGTTTAAATCTCGATCCGATACTTCCCATACTACTATTATGAAAAACAAGACAAATGATAATACTACTTTTGATGATAATTTCCACTGTGTGCGAGGTCGCGTTAGAGTTGGATGTGCTGCATGAGTAGTTCCCCGAGTGTTCTGGTAGGATCGGGTTTAAGACGATGTACTGGCGTATGAATTGCCCCACAAACGGAAACCGTCGATTGTTCTTCTTCTAGAGCAAGACGCAACAGTTAAAGGAAAATAAAAGCCGGACTACCCAGGGGACAAACAACCATTTTTGTAGGTTTTCAGACATGGGCTGCTGTACAAGGTTCACCAACAGAAATGGTTTCTAGAACCTTCTAGGAACACAACCTATGTGGACTACCCCGCCAATAAGCTACTGGAAGTCCACAGGACGGGCTTTCAATAAAAACACCACTAATGCAGCTAAATTGTGTGTATCAGCCTTATGGGTCATACAGACCCAGTCACACATTTTGCGCAATTACACCACAATGCATGGTGATACAAGCATCGTATGGTACCAAGTTTGAGCAAATTGTATCTTCGATTATTGTATCACACGTCGTTACAACGTGATGTGTCATACACAGACTTGAAATGTGGTATACAGTGCCTATGTATAAAAGACAACTAAATGCTTAATAATGACAAATTAATAAGCTATATTAAGATCTTTACAGACTTGATTTGCATTTGAAATGTCTATGAAGAGCATTATAAAATGGCACCAAATATTTAGATTAATAAATAAGACAAAACATAAGCAATACAAAACTTATAAATTCATAAGAATATGATTTGTAGTAAATGTCATGATTGGTTTGTATGTGCTTAATTGCGAAATCTCTCCAAAACAGTACGTATCAATCTTTCACCCCGTATAGTTGATACAGGAGAAGGTGTGTGTGTTAGCACAGGACCAACCCTAGATCATTGATTTATGGACTCCAAACATAATTATTATCGAGGATTACCCACACAATATGGACAAGGTGTGTCTGAAGGCTTACATGACAAGTTTAAAAGAGAGTCCATTATTATTTCTTAAAAGAGTTACATTGTGAAGCTTGCAAGGGGGTATTGTTGTTATTGATTTGCTCCAGAACTGGCTTCTGCGTTCTATGACCTTCAAGGAACACAATCTAGGTGGACAACGTTGCGGATTAGCTGCTGGAAGTCCACGGAAAGCGGAAACTAGAAATGTCTACACAAAACCACTCACTGCAGCCATCTCCACAGAGTTAAGAATATGGTGCACTTCCACTCATCAGTTTGTCCAGCCCACATCATGAATATAGGTCATGTTGTCGTTGGACAAAAAGCTGTAGTCAAGGTCATGGTAGCAGTGGAAACCAAACCGTTCACAGCAACAACGCAATCCTTTATCCACTTAGCAAACTAAACAACCTCACTAATATGAACAAAAGTGCCAGAAGGCACTTTTATACAGGGTATTGCTCTAGCGGGTCGAAGAGGGCAAGAATCATGAAGCTTAACAAAAACAAAATCTCTTGACGAAAAAGGCTAAGAGCAATAAAGTTTCTGCACTTCTGCATATGACACTGGTTATTGCTAGTGGTGGACCTCCTGACATAGCTGACTTCGAATAGGAAAGCGTGAGTGCAGCATAATAATCCTCCATCTCTGTTCAAAAAATATGGCTGCATTTCACAATGTTGAAATATTTGAAATAATTGCCAAATGTTACACAAATCTGTTGCTGTCTTCGAAAACATGGAACCACCTTCTTCAAGCAGAAACACTTTTTTAGACACCCTTTGACACCTTCACATGATATAGCTGTTCAGGCTTGCTGTGTAGATGACGCTCGAACTGCTTTGCCATCATTCAGGGATCATCCGAAGTCTGTACATGAATGAATGTTTGGCTTGGCAATGTGCGCATTCTTGTCGATGGCATAATCATCTCGATTCAGGTGCAGGAGAAACGTCCTCTGTAGGAGGTAGTAGCTACAATAGTTGTACAACTTGTTGTTCAATAACTCATTATCTCTCAATTTCCCGAGATTGAAATATTCAAACTGGTCAGATTATGTGGTGTATACATGGTGAGGTATTGTGCTTGAGTGATAGTGTCATCATGCATCGGCATGGTTTTTGCCAAAATCTTACATTGTCAGTATATTCCGATTCTGGGCTGCCCTCCCTCCGCATCCACAGCTCTGAGAGATCGGTGAGATGTATTGAACCATGATATATACACATGTTTATGATGTCAGTGACATTGGTATGACTAACTGCTCTGTCGACTCCGTCATTCTGGACAATGTAGAGTGTGTGGAGTATGACCCTTGTATCAGCCTCCTGTTGTGTAGATTCAAGGGCTATAACAGACGTCACTGATAGTACAACACTTGCTTGTCCCTTCTTTAAATCCACCACCAAGGTACAGACGGTTTTGGCCTCTAGAGAGAAGGTTCAAGTTGTCCATTTACCATTCACATATGAAGCTCAGAAATTGTATTTTGTTAGCTAATCCTCTGAAAACTCATTCGAATCAGGAGCTGTGCATTGCCTACTGACTCCATATACTTTGGCTGATTCGGATAGGGAATAGCTCTGTTCCTGCTGAAGAGACTTGAGACGGGTACCACTGAATCAGTCACAACTAGTTTATGATCTTATTACTGAAAGGAACATCTTTCAGCAGCTCATTTGTCTACAACACAGCGATTGCTTTAAATGTTTTAACTTCAAATTGCATCACCTTGACCACAACCTCTTTATCCCTGATGACACTATCCAGATCAGATGTATGGTGTGGGCTGGATAAATGGAGGTGCAGCATTTACGTTTTTTTTTCTGTTTCCGCTTCCTGTGGACTTCCAGCTGCTAGTCTGCAAGGTTGTTCACCTACGATAGAAGGTCCTATGAACCAGTCTAGGGACCAACCTTTAACTTGACGCCAACTCTGTTAATTTCCTTAAAGCTGTGTTAGATTTATGGTGTATCTCTTTTAATAACTAAATAGAGACTGCCTTAAAGGCAAGTTTCATTGATAAATAAATTGAGTCGAATTTGTATGATTGTGAAGGTAATCTTGTACTTTACAAGCCTCGAGCAATTCAGAATTTTAAAAATTGAATATGAGTTGACGAATCGTCATTGAAAATGAGAAAAAATC